>JAHWFP010180261.1:27404-45005 GCA_023313725.1 Lithobius niger | reverse complement strand
GTACTAAGGCGATATCAAGAATTACACCGTCTGTATCGAGCTGTTTTTCTTTATACTACTATTTTGTTGCTAACTGAAGATAAATTGAAATAAAATTGCAAATTTAATTAAGAACCTAACAATTCGATTTTCCCTAAAAGCTCCACTTTCGGAACCCGTTTCTCCTCTTCTATAGTGAATAGAATCCACTTCTGCAAAATCTTAGGATAGATCCATGTTTCAACTACAAGCAATACTAAAGCCATTACTGTAACCTAATTTTGATGTGTAGCAATAAATAAAAAACTAAACGGCTGCCAAAAATTATTTCTCCTATTTTTTGGCTGTAGTTTAGTTTTTTTTTTTTAAATTTGTAGCTACACATCAGAAGGAGGTCCTGTGATGGCTTTAGTATTGCTTGTAGTTGAAACTTGTATCTAACCAAAGATTTTCAAAGGAATCTATTCACTATAGAAAAGGAGAAAAGTGTTCCTAAAGTGGAATTTTCAGACAGTGGACTTTTTAAGGGAAATCTAATTATTAAGTTCTTAATTAAATGTTCAATTTTATTTCAATTTATCTCCAGTTAGCCAATAAAATAGTTGTACATAGACAAACAGCTAGATTCACACAGCGTAATTTTTGCTGTATATTATGGTCATGGTTTTACAAACTCAACAGTATTGTAAGCATAGGCCTAGCTGTCGTATGCATAAAAAATAAACCTGTTTAAACCAATTATAGTAAGAGTCGATTTGTTTTCTCTTGCTAATTCAGTAATCGATATATGGCTACTAATAGCCTAACACCAGTGACTAATTAATTATCCCTCCTTAAAGGATGCAATCCAAAAATCCAAATTATTTCTTGGGCACGGTTCCACAGTGTGTAAGCAACCTGTAAAACTAGAGGTCGTTTGCGTTTCTAGTTTTTGATCAGCTGTGATGGCATGGCGTGATGGCGCACACCTGTCACTTAAAGACGAGACCACTATGATTCTTCCATCGGCGACGGTTTCATTTTTAAAACTTGAAGTTTAATTAGAATAATAGTGAACTGAATCACCATTCAAAATATTCAGCACAGTTTGGTTGTTTTCTGGCAGGGGAGGTGCCTTGTTGGCCTCCAAACCGTTTGGTCCTGGCGTTTCGAAAATTTCATTTATCGACGGCGATGTCGCCACACGGCCCGACTGATTTAGAGGAAATAACTAGATAACAAAGTTATAATAAGCCAACAGTAGTTTTAAGAATTTGTTTCCCCCCCCCCCCTTTCCTCCCCTGAAAAAAAATGTCATACAGTAGAAGTTGTTTTGAATATTTATCCCCCCACCCCCCGCAAAAAAAAAATATACTAATGACTAAAGTCATGAACGATTCCACACAAGTAGCCCAAGACTACGTTAATTTCACAGGGCGGCATTCAACTATAGAACTTTACTTTGTTGTCCAGTTATTCGTACATATCAGTGGGGGCCACGTGCCAATGTCAAGGACCTAGAATAATTTAAGCGAACGCCAATCATTGGTCAGTTGGTGGTGACCTCAGCAGCTGACAAATGCTACATAGCAACCCTCTCGAATGTGAATCCAGTAGCAGTCGCCACTTGGCCAGTAGACCTTACAAAGCACTCGCCATTTCACAATTTCTGCTCGCCACATACCAATGACATCTTGCACGATGCATGGTTTTTTTTTTTAATTCCTGCATTTACGAAATTGTAAAATTTTCTTTAAACCCAGAATTAATGAAGATAAACCAACTTCGTAGCTCTTAGAAATCTGAGCATAACGCCGCAAACCGTTCGTCTCTAACTTGTACGGTTCCCGAGATATCGCTCTTTGAGTGTCATTCTCTATTGCTAGTCGCCATTTTGGCGAGTAAGGCTAAATTTCAGGTAGCCAACTGCTGATTTCCATTCGCCAAATGGCGAGCGGCGACCGACATTGGAGAGGGTTGCTACATAGTTCCCAGTCATTGGTCGGTGGATGATGACGTCAGTCGGCTGAAGAAAAAATAAACTCCATAAGTTTGCTGAGAATAAAATTCTTTGATTATTTCTATTCCCCGATGGATTCGACCTATTTTCGAACTTAGACCTAGAAATGTGCCATAGAATCTGTGTGCAAAATTTGAGAGAAATCTGACAATTCGTTCAAATGCTATAGCGCTAATACAGACAGACAACCACACAAACCGTTCTCATAAGAGGCTAAATCGACTCTAATAAATGGAGTACACTAGTTCAATAAGCCCTTGTAGATTAACAGTTTTTGTGGTAGTAAAGCTTTATTTTGTGCACCACCCATTTTCATCTCAGCGCTTAGCTGAAAACTTAATACTGAGTACCATTCCACTGAAAGTTATGACAGCATGACAGCGAATACTTATAAACTAAAAATAGCTATGATTTGACACTCCTTTATCATGGGATAAGTAGACTGGGACTTTGAATCGTAAATCGACTGCCACTGCCCTCTCAGTCATCTCTCTAGGGCCATAATAAGGACTTCCCAAACCTGCTATGATGCCTTCACAGGTTGTAGCCAGGACTCTACACGTTACAGCATTGCTACATTAAAAAAAAATTGACAACAATTTCTAGCAGTTACAGTTTATTAAAATTTAGAATAACTGGTATATCACTCGCTCCATTTGCATCGTCTCATTTTGCTCAAGGTTTCTAGTTGCCTTGTACTGTTGCCAGAAATTTCAGACAAAATACATCCTTAATATAATACACTACACATACACTTATACTTTTTCACACTTTTTCTTAAAATTACAAGAGATTATTGGAGAAATTATGCTAAAACCACACTCGGACGAACACTAAACGTCCACTTAAACTTTCGGTGATTGCATACAGTGCCTGTAGCAGACCTATTACCTTCTTCACAAGAAAAAAACAAACATTGAGCGCAAAAATGTTTGTTAATAACATATTGAAAACTACGTTGCAGACCACTGATCTGGGCTTTCCATCTTCGGTCTAGCATCACCTGCTGCTCCGGCCTAAGAAAGCCATCAATGTTAGTACAACTTTGAACATTTATATGCCTTCGTACCCCAACATTTGTCGCTTGGTAAGGCCGGAGCTGGAAGTGACGTTATACTGGAAGTGGAAAGCCCAGACGCAATAAAAGCGGACTAGTCTACACAGATCAGTGGTACGTAGAGGATTTGAAAATGTGATCAATGAACGTTTTTGTGCTTAGCGGTTGTGTTTCTTCTGAAGAAGGTCTGCTATTTGTCCGAGTGTGGTTTTAGCATAGTTTTTCCAATCCATCGCATTGCCACACTATAAATACTAAACAACGGTTACCAGTTTTTTGAAATTACAAGAGGCTGCAGATTTATATTTTTTTCTAAAATGCGATTCAATGTTGAAAAACTAGTTTTATACCAAATATTTCAAACCAAATTTACAATTTACATTTTGTCTCTTTTTTTCCCGTGGCCATTTTTCACCATTTTATTCATCACAGCAATGTGAAACCGTATTTTGTAAAACATCCCCCAAAAAATGTACACAATTAGAAAGTTGTCATGCAAACATATTAAAAACATTAACACTGATACTTGAAATTCAAAAGCCTTCTAATACGATGCACAATTTACGCAAAATTTCAAAGTTCGAGATTTAAAAATGTCACATTGCTTACTTTGAAAATTCAAGTTCATGTTTACGTTTTGTACGCTTAGATTTCAAAGGGTAAGATAATATTCGTCCCCATGTCCTTGCAAATTTTCGACAGTCTGGTTTTTTTGGAGTTGGAGGAGCTGAGACCGACTGTCTTCGTTGTGATTGTTCGTTAGATATTTGAATGCGATGCGGGACCGTGGCCTCCGAAACTTGCGGACCAGTACACCATTTCTCCCGCAGCAACTTATTAAACTTGCCATTCAGCAAAAACTGGATGCTTCTGCTGAGAGGCGAGTTTAATAAGTTGCTGCGGGAGAAATGATGGTGTACCAGCCTACAAATTTTAGAAGTTTTCTTCCCGTGTCGCATTCAACTAGCAGATGAACGATCACGACGAAGTGAGCAGTGATGTGGGAGCCTAAAGAAGACAGTCGTTCTGACTCCCCGAGCCCCTCCAACTCAAGATAAACCAGACTGTCGAAATTTGCAAGGATGTTGGGATGAATAATAACTTTTCCTTTGAAATGTAAGCATACAACACATAAACAAAGTTCAGCGAAAAAATGAACCATCTTCTACTTTGAATGTTCGAAATCAATCGATCACAATTTTAACGCTCAAATTCAAAAACAAAAATACTCTCAGTACGGTATTTTGCGAATTTTCGATAGGCCTAATAGTCCGAGTGATGTTAATTTCGGTCTCTCCTATCTTCTTCAGGCTTCCTTTCTTGTGCTTGCTTCTGTTTTACATTGTCATGAGTGCCAGTGTTTTTGAAAATGCGCGGAAACCGTTGCCCACTGTACTTCTCGCGTGTCGTCTGTTTCACGCTCGCACGATCCCATTTGCACGAGAGGTGTGCCCCCAACTCTTTACTGATTAGGAATTTGATGTTAGGTTTGACGGCCCTTGTAGATTCATGAGTTGTTGTCCGCTCGCCACACAGTGTTGAATCGCCAGCGATTCAAGTCCTCTTAGATGTAAATCCCTCTTACTATTAGACACCAGCAGAGTAGTTGTTTGGTCGCAATCGATTTTGTGCTTAGTACTCATGCGGTGGGTGGCTATGCTGTTTGCTTCATACTCGTTTCTTACGTCAGACATATGTTGTTTCACTCGAGTGTGGATTCCTTTTCGTGTTTCTCCTACATAAACTGCTTCACACCCACCGCATGGTATACAATATACTCCCACTGGCGTGTCGTGAACTTTTTCCAGCTCCTTTTCCATCTCATGTTTTTCTTGAGATCTTACATATTTCACTCCTGGATCTTCTCGATGTTGACTTAAGAGCATTGATTTCAGGTTCTTCCCTTTCTTCATGTAAGTCTCGAATCCCTCTTCCTTCAGGATACGTTGTACTTGTTCGCTCACGCCTCTCACAAAAGTAAGTCCAATTCTGGGTGTACCTACTTTCTCTTTAGTCTCCTTGCTAGGTACTTCGATCTCCGTCATTCTCTTTTTATTTCGTCCGATCTCCAAGGCCTCTTTAATCAATCGGTTCAGGAGTCCTGGAGGGAATCCTCTGTCTATGTACTCCCCTTTTGCCCCGTTTAGATGGTATTTTGCTACTCTTTCACTGCTCGAATGTTTGACTATCCGGGAAAACTCGTTCTTGGCGATGTAACGCAGCTGACCCTCCGGATGTCCCGAGTTATACGGGATTCCTCTCCCTGTTGATGTTGGCTTTACGTATGGTTCGAAGGAGATGGTACCATCATCTTCACGGCTTAGCTTAACATCAAGAAAAGCTATGGTGCCGTCTTTTTCTTGCTCAGATGTGAATTTAAGATCTTTTTTCCATTAATTAAGGCTCTGAAGCACATTGCCTATTCTCTCCTTTCTCATAATAGCATACACATCGTCCACGAAGCTCTTCCATACACGAATGCTTGGTTCTTTTCTTTGGATGAACAGGTCGAGGTGTTGGAGCACTAACTCAGCAATGATAGGTGAGCTTGAGAATCCCATTGGTGCCCCACTGGATTGCCAGAATGTATTTTCCTTAAATTTCACATATATTGAGGAGAGTAACACTTTCAGTAGAGCGCGATCTTTTTCGTACTCGTCTTTAGGTATCTTATGTAAAGCTGCCGACTAGTCAAGCATCTCGAGTATGAGTCTGTGGCTGAGACAGAAAGGAAGCCTGAAGAAGATAGGAGAGACCGAAATTAACACCACTCGGACTATTAGGCCTATCGAAAATTCGCAAAATACCGTACTGAGAGTATTTTTGTTTTTGAATTTGAGCGTTAAAATTGTGATCGATAAACAAAGTTCAAGATTCAAACAATCTTGGTAAATCTGCTAATTTGTTTATCACTTTCAAAGTAATTCATTCAAGTAAGCCTAACGTTTAAGTTGTTTATATCTTGAACTTTGAAATGTTGCTTAAATCGTACGTCATTATTAGCAAACATTACCTTCCACTGTCCAAGTTCGAGCCTGCATGGTTTATGGAGTGCATGAATTGGCTTTTTTCCACTACCAGGCGGTGGCTTTAAAAACTGTTTCTTTCCCAGAGCTCCATATTGAGCAAATCCCCACATATAGATTCGATCCGTTTTACGATGGTCTTTGGTTGCCAACTAAATAACAAAATACTTAAAAATTTCATAAGCAGGCTGAAGTAATAAAGTTCACATTAAATTATGCAAATCGTTCAGACCTAGAAATTTGAGGCGAAGAAATAGCTATGCTGAAAACCCTCAAAAATTAGCCTACGTCAATTCACCTAAATTCAAAAGATTTCGTTATTAATTCACTGAAACCAGATGTAACCTATTCTATAAATTTGTAATTAATTTATCCAAACCAGCCGTAACATGTTCAACAAATTGTGCATTAGTTCAGTGAAACATGCTGTAATTTTATTCTACTGTAGAACTATTTTTTATTAAGTCACTAAAAACTGTCTTAATTTACAATAGAAATTTTGTTATTGAAACCTGCTGCAACCTATTCTAGAAATGTTCTTATCAATTCGCTGAAATCTACCAATACATTTCAAAGGGATACTAGAAATACTGAGAATTGGAAATAGAATATATATATACTGCATATCTAGATTTTTACATAGCAACCGTAATTGGTAAATTTTTTTTGCTACTTGTAAATTACCTTATCCACAGGCATTGCAGCAACGTCATCCGCAGTCTGTGCTCTGCGAAGCACAGCATATTGATGCAAATATTTGCTCCAACTCAAGTGAGTCAGAGCTTCCATCTTCTGTGATGAACACCATTTTCGACCTATGCAGTGCACAGCCATTTCAATACCCGCGTAGTTTACAATTTCTTCCTAAAAAATATACAAGACAGTTATCCAATAACAAAGCAATTATTTATAAAGTAGTCGGAAACGTGGGTTGCTTCTTTGTGTGACTATTTTTTTTCCGAAAGAAGCTAATTTTACAGTTCAATGGACATAAACAAAATAAAGTACAATTCTAGATCATAAATGTGGCAAGGAACAAATAAAATTCATGTGATCGTGACATTACATTCACCTAACCAACACGACCAATAGGCCTTGAACTTAAGGGTATTTTAACAGTTAACATTCCCAAATTTTTCTAGTTCAGTATAATAACGATTGACGCTCTTCTCCTTAGACAAGTTTTCGGTGGTCAATAAAAGCATCAAAAAAGTTTGTCTTCACAATTACTCACACTAACAGTTTGAACGTTTGTGCAGTTGCTTGCAAGTTTCCGAGGGTTGGCCTGAAGAAGGTGGCAGATCTCAGACATCGAAAATTCTCCTGTTAATAACCATTTACATGGAACTTTTGGTATTGCGTGAATTGTTAGTGCGAGTAATTTCCGTTAAACCAAAGTATATTCGACGACAGGGCCGACGGAAGCGGTACGGCTGGTACGGCTACAGCTGTACCAGTTTTAGGCACAAAATAATAATAAAAAAAAAAACACCTGCATAAACGCATGCTGATCATTCATTCCGTTCCTACCCTTGTCATCCCTGTGCAAAGTGAATAGCAAGTTGCTCATACACTATCTAGGTTGTTAAGCTGCCCTGCCTGACAAATCAACATTTCCCCCCTAAGCAGTGTTGGACCGTGCCCACTTCGGGGAGTGCTGGCCGATTTTATATGTTGCTGAAACAAGAGTTGTGCACTAGTAAAACATTCTTCGGCGGCGGCGGCGCTGGCAAAGATCGGTGCGTCCACGTTCAAAGGACAGTGACGACTTTTACAAATGTTAGGCAGTAGCGGCTGTTTTTTTTATTCTTACTTGTTGTAAACCATCAGATGGATGCACAAGGCAACAAAGAGATACGGGTGGCAGAAAATATTTGTCCAGTATGCTGAACATCTATGCTGAACATCTGGAGACAGAAAATGATGAGATGCAAGCTGTAACGTGCACCATGTTTAATTTAAGTAAATAATAATAAAATTTAAACAAATAATGTTTAGTTTAGATATAGCTTTGGAGTCACACCCCCCGGTATTAAAGCCTCACAACAGCCGTACCACTAATTATTTGCTTCCGTCGGGCCTGTTCGACGATGTCCATCTTTATGTCTTCACAATGAGGCCATGAACATTTTAAACAAAGAGAACGTTCTGGTTTCAACTGAGAGTGCTCCAGAATGTCAGGAATTTCCCTCGACAAGATTTTTGGCCACTTCGGAGATACCATTCAAAAAACCACCTAGTTTATTACTAGATAGTCCAATACCAGGTTGCAAGCGGAGGTAAAAGGTTGGTTTAGAAAACTTACACAAAATTTTAGATAACAGGAATCCTCACCAGATTCTGGAGAATTTTCAACAGACAGTAGGCTATACGTCCGTTCCTCAGGCACTACGTTATAATTTTGAGGCTTGTAACTACATCGTCTTGGACATCGTGATTCAGTGGCGTGTACAGACTAGGGTGGGCCCCTGGCACAGTACTAACGGTGAGCCCCTGTGTGGGGGGGGGGACATTTATTACAGTGCGGCCCAGAGACGGAGGGGGGTCTGGGGGAAACCCCCCAAAGTTGAGAAATTATTTGAAAATCCACATTAAAATTACGCAAAATGCTTAACTTTGGACCCAATATAATCAACAACTGTTGGTTTTTACGACTTTGCTTTTAAGTTTGCTTGCATTTGATGAGTGGGACGACACCTGCCAGTCAGACTCTATGGTGTACACGCCACTGTCGTGATTTGAAAACGGCGCTCGGCGATGTTTACAAATTAATGGCGCAATAGCCAACATCACGGAGCACTAATAAAAGTTTTCTGAACTGACATTTTAAGATACAAGCTTTCAGAATAATAACCGCTACAGTATTTCAAAGGTAAAAGGTTCAGTCACCAATCTAGCTGCACCGACACACCCCCCCCCCGCCCGCGGGGGAGAAGTTAGTCTTCGCTGAAGTAAATTTTAACCGCTACGCTGTGTCAGTATGGCTTTGCAGTAGGACTCTGCCTTTGGCTCCAAAGGTCATTGGTTCAATTCCCAGCTCAGGCAGTCTGACAAAGTCCAAAAGGCAACTTAAATACTAGGTTTGCATCCGCATTTAGTAAAATTCTATCCACTACCTAACAAGATGCAAGCCTATTTGTGGCAAAGTTATGTCAATTTTTACAACCTTCAATAGGCCTACATCAAATCAGATGCCTATTTTTGGGCATCTAAAAGTACAGCAAGTCAAACAGTCTTAAAAGGGTAAAAAAATTATTTAATTCCTTAGCCCTATTCCGTGGTACGTTTGCTTTTTGTTTTGACTCTCATCCTGCAGGCATTTTTGGTTAGATTTCTGATCATGCTGTTCCATATTTTTCAAAGGGGCCAGTCACATGATGCGCAAGCGGAGCGAAGTGCACACGCGATCGTATTGTTCATGTACGGAGCGTCAACGATTGTTGGGGATGACACTCTACAGTTGCACAGGCTCAAATTTGATTTAACACTGACTTTTCTAATAGGGATAGACCGATATTAATATCGGTATCGGTATTTACAGATATTATCGGTATATTTTGTGTATCGGTATCGGATCTGTATCGGTGTTTATTTACCGATATTTTAGCCGATACGACCAACTTCCGTGCGCGCTGGCTACTCCACCTAGCTTGAGAGAAACCTTTCCTGCATAGCAACGCTTGTATCCCATGACGTCATCTGCACAGCAGCTTAGTGAATTCAATGCGTGTGCATTGCCAGATTCAGGGTGGCGTCTTGGGATTAGGCCTATCTGTAGTGTACGTTGGGTTTTTTTTTTTTTTTTACAGTCAAAGGTACACCTGTGGATCTGACATCACTGACTAAAAAAAATTTACTTTTCTTGTACACCAGTTTCATAATGATGAAATAGGAGTTTGACTTCCTGACCCATTGACTTTTTTTGTTTAAATCGGTAGGTCTATCGGTTATCTGTATCGGATCGGCTTGTGGGTAAAAAATCGATATCGGATCGGATCGGTATTTTTCTGTATCGGTCGATCCCTATTTTCTAATGCTGCATACCATTTTGGATTTTAATTATGGGTATTTGTTTGAGTTAAGAAAGGATAGTGTGACTAGGGGGCACTCGTGGAAACTGGTGGAGAGAAGTTACTTCACGATACGTCGACACCAGTTTTTAAGGCAAAACTGTCGAGTTAAATAGCCATCTTCTGTCGTTTACCCATTACTCCTTACATTAGTTGTGCGGATCTTTTTAGGCAATTTTATGAACTTGAACAACCATCTTTTGTTGTTTCACCACTGCTTATAAATTTACGGGCGGGCATGTAAGTGACCTTTTATCGGCCTGGCCCTGCCCTGTCCTATCGTGATTGTTTACACGACAAGCCCACAAATGAATTATTTATTATTGTTCGCTCCGCTTGCTTGCTCGTTGACACTCGCTCCTCGTGCATCACCTGACTGGTCTCTGTAGTATTTCTACCCATGTGGCTGGCAATCTGAAACTACACTTGGAGAAACCAATGCAAGCACCATCCACCACTGCGTACTAAGTTAACTTAAGTCTAAAACTGGTTGATGATACCGGCTGTCTGTACTGGTGACCATGCCGGCATCGTTTAGCAATTCCATCAGCAACATTGCTACACGGAATTATCTAAGCCCTGAAATGTGTCAAACTGCGCATCAAGACAAAAGAGGCTACGTTACAGCTGCACAACCCTTTCTAGTTTGGGTTGTAATAGGCATGGTGCAGGTATATGACATAATATTTTTAGTGTGGTCACGTTTGGCAGAATGGGTAACGGGTGCGTTTTAATGCCAGCCCCCCCCAGGAAAAAAAAACCCTAGGTCACAGCCTTCACACACACACACAAAATGGAAACGAAGACTTGGTGGTGGTGTGGTTATGTGTGTGGCTATTTCTATCTTTACCCACACCTTTCCCCTTCTAGCTTCCAATGGTCAGCCTGACTCATCTTTCCTCCTAACCATTACTACGTACACAGAGGACCTGTCCACTGGGTCATCGGTTGTACATGCTGCATGCCACGTGCCTGATTAATACTAACATGGGTAAATAGATGAAATATTAGCCCATTACATGATTGTTGCCTGGCTTTTAACTCATAGGGGCTAGACACAAGACAGGCGTATTTCACACGATACAGTAGCGCATGTGATAAATAAGCCGGTGCACACAACACAGACAAGTGACCACGGAACAAGTTCTGTGCGTTACTTATATCTCGCCAATATTGGCAACGTTATTCATCAGTAATCCCAAAAGACAATACGGCGAAGACCATTAACAAACTATACCTACTATTGGAGCATAACGAACACACCAATCACTCTACTGGGCGCAGCCATGATAAGTTAGGTCCGCACTGAACTTTTAACAACAAATTTTAAAATGTAAAATTTGTAAGTTGTAGACCTTGTACATCCTTTAAAAGGACAAAAACTTCAAAGAATTTTTTTTATTTCGATTGCTTGATTTATTACGATACATTTTGTAAATCAAAATATTTACACGAGCGTGACCTTTTAACGGGTTCATGGAAAATGAGTCATTATATAACTACAAGGTAAGTTGGTAAAGACTGTCGAAAATTGTCAATTGCTGGAAAGAGCAACCAATAGAAAATCAGTAATTACTTTCTTACTAAAAATGTTTTAACTAATAATACGGTGAGTAATATTTTAAAATGTTCTATGAATAATATTTTTTAACCGTACTTCGTGAGTCAATTCTGAAAGCAAAACTTGTTAGCGACTACAAACGAATTACGAGTAGTTTTTTCTGGCAAGGTGCAACCTTTCTGTTATCCGTTACTGCATAATGGCTCTAGCTGGCTTCCGGCTGTTTGGGAAAACCGCCATAATAAAACGTAAAGGAGCTGACGTGGAGTGAGAAGTGAAGCTTGAAAGCTCAGAGAATATTCGTGTTTAGTAGGAATTTCGTCGCCGTAGGTATGTGTTTTCATTTTTGCTACAACTTTTATTTCAGTTCTAATCTTTTGTTCGCCTAGTATTTGACTGCAACCCTTTCTTGGTAGGTTCTCCACGTGAGTAAAGTAGTTGTGATAGTTGTTGTTTTTAAGCCTAATGCGGAACTAGGTAAACTTCATTCATAATGATGTATTTGTGACTTGTGTGAGATTGTACCGATTGTACCTAATTTTAATCAGTTTTAAACGAGTTTGTATTTTCATGTTTTGAATGCGTAGGGTAACGTTGATCCTACTATTGATTATGTAAGCTCAAAATAGTCCGTCCTAGATTTAGGTTACGGTGAGCTTTGAACCGACGTGTGCCCTAAATTAGTAAACGGCTTGTTGTGAATTGTAATTAGCAAGTTTCAATGGAAGTAATTTAGAATCGATTTGGTTGTTGTTGGCCAAACAATATTGTGCCGAAACCAATGTTAGGCCTTGGAGTAACAACTGCACTTAGTTGGGCAACTAAGTATTGAAGTTTTTGTTCAAAATCAAAATACGTTGTGTAAGATTTGGTAGCATAGTATTAGCCTATAACATCGTGCATTTTTAGCTTCCTTCCAATAATACCGTAGCGATTATTCATCCAAGCCTTCACTTGTGTCATTATTCATCCATGCCTTCACTACCGATCAATCAAGCGGAATGTCCCTTCCGTAACCCGGAATCTGCCTTAACAGTGCCAAAAGAAAACATTTTGATTTGATTTTTTAGGTTAACTGTAACCAATTCCCAAGGGCGAAAAAAAAAAATTTGGCGTAATGCAACAATAACATCAGCGATAACAATCGCGATTACAAAACGATTACAATCGCGACGCGATAACAATCATTAAAAAAAGACCGTGTTGCTGTCTGCCAGGCTGCTTTGTTGTGCGCATTTTTAGATTTTGACAAATAGCATCTTTCGTAATTGTAGAGGCAACACTGCTTATGCTCGTATTCGAAAGCATTAAATATATGTTGACATCCCTAAAAATCGCAACTCGTGATGTTTAACTCGGGTCTGTTTGTAAGCTAAACCAAATGCTGGAAAATGGTTGCCTGGTAAAAAGTCGTCGCTTAGCAAAAGTTTTCTTTTTGCTAGGCGCTGGACGTGTTGCTTGGCAAAAATAACGATTTTCTCCATTCTTGGTACTTGAGCTTGTGAACTGGATCATAAACCTATAATGGAGGGTCTGATTTCAACCAACTAGAGCCTCTTATTGACATTTGTAATCGTTGAGATCAGCAGGTATGTAACTTGTATACAAATTTCATGAAATGTCACGTAGCCTACAGGGTGCTCCACGACTGCGTAAACCCATAACTGGAACGTGCAAACATTTCCAAGTCCTATTCTGATTACGAAAAAGTGGGTTCCTTTTTACCGAATTTTTTAAGAGCATTCGGTGTAGCCAAAAAACACTAGGCTTTACCGTACGAGTAGATGCAGTAAAGTCTCCACATTCACTGCTCGTTTGGTGCCAGTCATGTAGCTAGCTGCAAGGGACACTTCCTGAATCGTTTGTCAAGCTAACGCTGTGAGAGCTGGAATGATCGGATTTGTAGCCCTAAAAATATTTTGTTCAATCCCTTATCCTGTGAAATGTATTCAGGTTGTAAACTGGAAAAGGAAGAAATACTGGCTGAAAATTGCGGTAGCTGCTATCAATGGGAAAAATTACGTCAGGAAATCCGCTCTCCCAGCATTCGCTTGACAAGGCGCTCCGGAGTGTCTGTAATAATATTACCACATGTTCCAACTCGTTTGTGGGAGAGAGTTGGATTTTTTTCCATTCCGAAGGTAATTTCAAAATCTTCAGGAACACGTAAAAAAGATTTGTAAAAAGTGGCAGGGATGCAGAAAATTTCCCACAAAATTGTCCTACAGATTTTTCAAATTTCCACAGCCTTTCACTATGTAGGCAAGCCATTTTTCAGTGAATTTCCACGGTTCTCCGAAATTTCCCGCGAACCTCGTTCTAGCGTTCTGGCATATTCTGCACCCCTGAAAAGTGGAAATGCAAGAATTAAAAATAGCTTAAACGGGATTCACTTATAAAACTCCAGTCACATCCCTGTCATTAGCAAAGCTCTAATAATTGTCCGCTTTAAATCAGTATTGCTTTTATCGTGCTTGTTTGTTAGAAATTGCGAGAAATTGTAAATGGAGCATGACTGAAGTGCCAGAAACGGAAAGAGTGAATGACTTGGTCATTTTGATGCTGATGATTAGCTTAGCTGAGCAATCTTGGTTGGAAAAAACACTCTTTGTAAAAGAAATAAAAATCAAAAAATTGTTAAATGTTTCAAAGGGGGATTTCACCTTTCTATTGAGATCTGCGTAGTGTGACGTTGATGCAAGCTAACCTAATGTAAACCAGATTTTCTGAAAAATGCCTCGTGTGGCTTTCCACTTTGAAATTCTGAGGCGTCATGCACAAGGGTACACTAATTCCAAGTTTATTATTTGCAGTTGTTTAAGCTAATTTTCGACAAACTATAAGCGTTCAGTTTTTTTTTTTTTTAATTGTGGGCTTCAACATATTTGTTGTTCTAAGGCTTTTTACTTCATGCTATGTTTACTTTCACAATTGCCCGTTTGTTTTTCGGACGCTGCATTTGGCACGGGTGTTGTGCAGCAGCCGAAAAGCAAACACAAATATGAAAGTAAACGGCATGAAATAAAAAGGTCTGATGACCTTGTTGAAGCCCACAATTAAAAAAAAAAATGTGGCTTTTGTCGAATTCGCTGAACAGCACCAAAAAGTAAAGTTGGCATTAGTGAATTAGTGTTATCTTTTGAATGATGTGGACTTTTTTTAAACTGTAGAAGTTATTTAAACTTAATTTATTTTCAAAGCCATGTTTTTTAAGTGTTTGTGCAGGACCTGGAATATCGGGGAAAGTATTAAATTTTACAAGTTTTTTTTTTTAATTCGTGTAAAGTGGTAGACAAAAAATATTTAACCTAAGTTTTTGCCATCTATGGTACATGGCTAAAACCAAATAGTGACTGCTGATAACAGGATTATCCGTCACTTGACAATGATGTCACAAAACAGACTTAAAAGGGGGGGGGGGGGAAGCAGCGAGTGATGCTGTGAGGGTCAGCCTCACAGATCGTCATTCCAGCTATCTTAAAACAGGTTTTAAACTTAGTTCATTCTGATAAGGTGTAGTGTTGTAGGACCTGGCATTCTCTATTGCATTTCAATTACAGCTAGAACAACAATGCAATAGCGATTTGCAACAAATGCAATAGTAATTGTACTGTATTTGTATGTGGGTGTTGTATTTCCACAAATTGTTGCAATGCTGTGCCAGTTTCAAATTCGATTAATTCGGTACATGTTGGCTTAGGTAAAACAGCATAAAAGTAAATATTAACGGATATTAGAATCTGACCAACTTTGCTCGGATTGAAAAAAAAAAATTATAGACCTGTTCGATAGATACTCATTCTTATCTACAATAACTTTTTTTTTAGTAAGGCGTAGGTCCTACATTTTTTTAGGCAACTCTTTTAAAAAAAAAAATGACGATTGGCAAATGGTTAGTAACTTAAACTTTCCAAATTTTACGAGTGTCCAGTGATTTGGTAAATCCTAGTCACGGTTTAATTAAAAAACTCACTTGTATGCAAACATTTAAAAAATGGTGCTGAATATTACATTTGGTTTTCTTTTCAGAAAACAATGGCTCGCGGTCAACAGAAACTCCAATCGCAACAAAAAAATGCCAAGAGAGCGGCAGATGCCAAGAAAGCCCAGAGTCACGACCAGAAAGCGGCTGCACAGAAGGCGTTGACGTATGTTTGCACAGTTTGCAAGGTAAGTTATTGTCGAACAAGTGTTAAGACACCTGTACATTTCAGATATTTTATCGTGTGATGCCAAGTGAAGCTTACTTGAACTGTTGTATTATCTCAAATACAATGGCAACATCTTCTAGTACACATCCAAACCAACTATTGTTAAAATTTCACAGATTTTGACGTTTCAATACACCATTAAAGTTTTGTTTCATCGCCTTCCTTTGGTGCTGTTCGCAAGTTGGTTGCTCCAGTAGTTTTGATTTATTTAACAAAGACTGGAATACTTTGAAGCGCTATAAGATATCCAAAATCAATGAAGTTGTTAAAAAAAAGTAGCTTGACTCCGGTATAGGATGAACTTGCGAATGTATCAACTGATAAATGTAGTGTCACTATAGCTTTATGAAAACGTTGTACAAATCAATCCAAATTGTATTTTGAGGCTAAAGCCCCGGTTTTTTAGTCCAAAATTTCAATTTTTTGGTACAATGTTCAAAACAAGAATGTGGCCTATTAATAATGGAAATTACTGGATTGACTAGCACACTTCTATAAGAAAATTAAGAAGTGTTATCAGCCCGCATCACCCTACTCCAAAAAATTGCTTATTTACAGGAAGAAATTTTTTCCTTTTTTTGTTCGGATTTGCACAACGTGTCCTTTTTCTTTTCTATCCTTTGGTGGCAATCACTAATGTAGATCACACTTCAGAAATTTCGTTGAAGTTCGTACTGTGGAACATGATGAAATTCCGAAAAAGTAAATTCCGAAAAAATCGTGCACATTTCCACAAACTAGACACTTACTCCTATGTCCAGCAAATTTTCAACAACTAACTGTTGTCATCATCAGGCTTTTAAGGTTGAATTAGTCCCTGATCACATCTTGCTTCAAAGTTGTTTACAAACGCCGTTTTTGAATTCGCCGGTAATTGCAGCCGCCTATATTTTTTTGTGAATTTACTTTTTCGGAACTTGCAATAGCCAATATCCAGGATATTTTAATTCCATATTCTTCCCACAGCTTCCCAATTCTAGTTTTTTTCTTTTTTACCAAAGTCTTGTTTTTAAACTAGGCTAGGCCTAGTTGCGACTTCTAACTTTCTGCGGCAATGTGGCTTTCTTTGTGCCAGTTCTGCAGGATTAACATTGAAATTGCAGCAAGATGGATATCGTCTACATATATTGCTTGCTTTTTTGCTGTGTGGTGCTATGGCAGTCAGTTTCTGCCAAGGAGTTAAGAAACTCGTAAATGGCACTGATAAATGACTGATGTGTGCAGATTCATCTAAAACTGAGTAACCTGTGTGTGTATCTCCATTTTGAACTATGTTGTAAATGTATACCAGCTTTTGTTTTGTCTGTCATTGTTGTTAATCAGAATTCTTACTTTCAAATCTCTCATGACAAGTCATATCTGTAAATTTCTTCTTATTTCAGATGGGTGGAGGGACTTTGTAGGTTATTCAGAATGTGGTAGAATATTGAAAAGATAAAAATATATATATTTATTATCAACATTTATATACCGTAAATCGTGGATTAAACGCTCATGGGCTTATGCAGTTAACTTGGTAAAAGTAGGGGGTGGGCTTTAAATCGAGCATTATCAATTTTCTAACCTTTCTGGTCATCTATTAGCCTACAGAAAATTTGAAGCTTTTGAACGATCTCTGAAGACCAATTTTTACATCCTTTAATTGCTGTGAAGAAGGAAGGAGGCTTAAGTGAGAGATGCCCAGGCCTTGTGCAGGTG
>JAHWFP010180261.1:12389-27004 GCA_023313725.1 Lithobius niger | reverse complement strand
TTTTTGTGAATTTTACGATCATGGGAGAAATAAGCCATTTGACAGTTGAATTTGAATTTCACAGTAGTTCTATTAACAATGTTTTTAGTAATCTTGACCCTTAGAGTATTTTTATGTAGGCCTAGTCCATTATCCTGAAAGTCATTAGGCTATTTTCACTGTCTTGTGAATCTGATGGTTACTGAAATGTTTCTTAAATCCTGAACTAATTGTTCCAACTGCATTGCATTTTGTAGGCTATCACATAATTGAGACTACTGTAATATGGTAATACTGATGATGATCATATGGTATAACAACCGTATTAAGGGCACAGAGAAAAAAGAAATGGTTCTTGGGCACCAGACATTAGCTGCTAATGAGACCTGCTTCAGTTATTTTTTTTAACGATTTTCTAAAGTCTGATCTTTGCTTGCTTTGAATAAAACTTTGAAACAAAACAAATTGTATGTGAAAATAATAATGGTCTAAAATACCAAACTAAGTGTGCTTGTGAATCATCCCCCCCCCCCTCCCCGGTAAACAAGGACCAAGAATTTAGACTGTGGTGGAAATTTACCTATAAATTCTTCCTTTTAACTTGCTAACAGTAAATGTAGGCTAGGTGTTTTATGTGATGGGAATCGTTTTGGGGGAAATTCATTCTGGAATGATCTAAAATTCAAAACTTGCTTTGGGGAAGCGTTCGTGTCAAGTGTGTAGGCTGCTTGAGTAAGTTGGCTTGGACACCATTTAGGTGTAGAGGTTGGTTTTTAGCAGGTCAGACTGGCTCTTTGCACTTGTGAGGAGCGTCTTCCACTCAAGCAGAAAGTAGAACAAACTTCCTAGTGTAGCTTCTGCCACAATTTCAAGGGAATAAGGTCAGATTGCTTGAGGGCAACAATGATTAAAAAGCAAGGCTTGTTGTGGTGGCTGACCTTTATTTTTTTATTTTTTTTTTTGCTGGAGGCTGTATTTGTTTGCTTGTACTAAGAGGTGGCTATTCTCAAGCTCTTATTAAAGTGCTGTGTGGATTGTTGCTGGGAGCCGTAAATAAATAGTAAAAAGTAGGCTAAATAAAATGTTGCCCACCTTGACGCAAAGGTTAGCATAAAACATTAAGGTGCGAGGATGAAGTGACTGAACACGTTTTTTACTTATCAACCGTTTTAAAGGGAGGTTAACTTTTGCCATTAGAATAAAAAAAAAGTTTGACTATCCACATGGATTTCGAAGTATTACTTGCACAGCATAGCATTACTGAATTCTGTTGGTCGTTTGGTTTATAGAAGGATACATGGTGCACGAGTCTAGTTGCAGAGCAAGTACTGGGTACCCCACCAACAAGGAAGTCGGAAACCCAACATTTTTAGTGCAAAATCGGGCAATTGTCTTTGTTCTGTAGAATGCCTTTAAGTTCAGCCGAAAATGAAAGCACCAGCTAACCAGAACCAGCCAATTTTTCGCCACAAGAATGTTAATAATTGGAGCTGCAGGCACCCCTTGAATGACTGAGGACTGAATCTGTTCGCAATTCGTGTACGGAGTGATTGCCTGAAATAACGGCTGTCTAGGATAACTTAGCTCTGAAAAAATGTTCGATGTTACTGGCTAGAAATTGGACTCGTTGGCAAAGTTCTGAATTTGTGTTTCTTTATTGCCAAAACATATTAACCTGATAATTTTAGCATTACATTTCCCAAATGTGATGTTCTCCTGGAGGTTTCTTCCGGTGCGCAGGCACCTGCTTGCATATCCCACTGTGCTTGCTCCGCGCAGTCCTCCCTTATAAAAGCGAGAGCGTGGACGCTTTCGGCATTCATTCTCCTCCAGAAGTACGTCTACACGTCACTTCTGTTAGGTTCTGTGCCTTTCGTACGGAATTTGGATTCAAGACCGATGATGGCCGCCACTTCCGAAGCTCCCGCTTCATTGGCTGTTCTCCCTCATACTCTTACTCCCTTCGCCCTCGGCACCCGATGGGTTTCTGCTCTCAACCTCGCCGGTGGACCTGCGCCTCCCACCACTTTCACCGAGGCTCCCTTTGCTGAAGTAATCGTCCCTTCGAGTCTCCACTTCAAGCTGGTCAACGGACTCCGCCTTCAGCCCCTTTGGACATCTCATCCCTTCGCCTGGATCTTCAAGTAGCGAAGGAAAACTACCAGGAAGCCAAGAAGGGGAACAGCGTCACTCGTAGCGAAGTCCAAGACATCGTTCACAACGCTGTCCGAAAGCTGCAGAACAACCTGATGCCTCCACCATCGTGCACATCTTCTGCCCGCCATTCCCGCACCCGGCACTGGGTTGCCTCGACTTCAAGCAACGAAGGCCACAAGCGACCGCCCCCTTCGCCTCCTGCTACCGGCTTAAAACGAAGGGCCACTTCTCCTCTCTCCCGGATCCGCCCCCTACGCAAGGGATCCCTACGCCCACCGCCGCCTTGCCGGCCGACAGACACATCCATTTCGCGGACGACCCAACACTGCCTTTGGTGTCCCTTCTCAAGACAGTTGATAAGACATTACCAGACTGTTTCCTATTTAAGCCTTCACAGTCTGCAGGTACCCCCGTCGTTAATAGGGGCTTCAAAACCGGTTTCAATTTCCCCTTCGGGATAAAGACGCCAAACCACGTAACCCACTCCTTACATACCTCCTTCTTGGCAAAGGCGACCCGCTCATCCTTGACAAGGATCTACCGGCCCCTCGCCCTGGACGTGAAACCAGCTTATTCCGCCTTCTCGGGGACAGCGCCACAAATCCACATAACTTTGACACTTATTCCGAATGTGAATTTCTCTAAAGCGAAGTCAAAATGGACTTCGGCACAGCCCTATCCATCCCCAAGAAAGCCGAAATCCCTACGTTCGTATTATATGAAAACGACAAATGCCTTCGTGCGGCATCACAATCGGACGTCCTGAACGCAGCCGTTAACGCCCTATGTGAGAAACTTTCCACAGACGCAAGCCCAGAAGAGACGCAATCTTTCATCCCTGATCTCACAACTTTTCCAAAAGGCAGGCTTTGCAACTTTCCATTCCCTTAACTGGGCTACAAGAGCCCTCTTCAACAACACGCTTCTCGTTCGGGAAATAGCTCTTTCATCCGCAAACACCCTGAACGTCTCCACTCGGCACCGGCTCCGTAACCAACCCATTCATGAGTCGGACACCCTATTCCGAGGTCTTATCCCGACTCTCAACACATCTTGACATTTCGAGAAAACCGAAACCTCAAAAACACAACATAATGTCCAATCGCCCCTTTCAGAGGAACAGACGACCAAATCTCTCCCCCCCCCCCCCCAAACAAATGGAACAAATCCACTCCCGCACCTTCGCCTACCAAAACGAATGACAACACGTGCTTTCATCCGAGCAACCCACAGCCCTTTCGGACCGACGCTCCCATCCTGGCGAGCGCATCCAACAGAAACGAGCCACAACTCCAGACCGACGCAGCCGCATCTCGTCACCAGGGGGCAAGAGCTCCTTTCGTAAAAACCAACAATGACACTTCCCGCCTTTCCTGCCTTCCAGTCGGGGCAAGACTCCGCCACTTTCTTCCAGTCTGGCAAAACCTCACCCGCAACAGAAATACTCTCGATAATCAAACATGGCTTTCGTCCGACGTTGCTGACTCAACCACTGTTAAAGACGTCCCCTCCTTGGAACTTCACCCCTCCGGTATCGGAAGCCTTTTCATTCGAAGTCGCGGAACTCCTACGAACAGAGTTCAAGGAATGCCACACAACGGGTCCAGGTTTTTACAGTTCAATCTTCACCCGGCCGAAGAAGTCAGGAGGCTCCCGTCTAATCTTCAACATGAAACCTCTAAACAAATACATTCACAGCGAACATTTCAAGATGGAAACACTAGAAACCATCCGCCTTTCGTTTCAACAAAACGACTGGACAGTCGTGATCGACCTGGAAGACGCCTACCTTCGCAATCCTAGCAGCAGTATCTTGGCGTCACCAATCAACCTTCACCTCCCACTACCTAAGGGATATGTCAAGAGAAGAATCCGGACTACACCGGCTGGGACCAATCGTTGCAGTCAGGATTGTGGTCAAGCCCCCTTAAGCTCTCAGAACGAAGCAGAAGCAAGCCATCCAGATGGAAGCAAGACCCACAAACGGTCCTTTTCAGGGCCACCAATCCCTACGAAAGAGGTCCAAAATTCCTATTTACACTGTTCTGAATAAAGTGCAATTTTTTCTCTTCCAGATAACAAATTTTGGGGACTAAGCCTGCTTGCATCCTGGGGCGCCCGTCAAGGCAGTGCCCGCCACCAATTTTGACGAGGTCAACTGATAATGCTAAAATTATCAGGTTAATGTGTTTTGGCAATAAAGTAAACATTTGGCCGGCCCCCAGCCAGGCCGGCTAAAAATAGTTTCGTTTTGCCTAAAACATACTTGACCTAACTCCCGCCCTGCCTTCCCCCTCGAGTCACTGCCTGACATATTGAGAGTAAAATGAATGCCGAAAGCGTTCACGCTCTTGCTTTTATAAGGGAGGACTGCGCGGAGCATGTGCAGTGGGATATGCAAGCAAGGCGCCTGCGCACCGGAAGAAACTCCAGGAGTACATCACATTTGGGAAATGTAATGCTATAATTATCAGGTTAGGTATGTTTTAGGCAAAAAGAAACCATTTTTAGCCGGCCTGGCTGGGGGCCGGCAAAATGTTCTTTTAAATGTGTGCCTCCCCAATTAAATTCTTGCCTTATTAGTCAGCGCGACTTGTAATTCAAAATTCTCTTTACTCACTACACGTCACTCAATACACTAGCTATGATGTTATTGTGTGAACACACCGGAAGCGCCACCATCTTTTTTGGTCAGGAACACAGCATTAGGAGGGGAGGGGTGTCTTCGTTCCCGTTATTTTTATGTTAAGAGCTGTATGTTCTTTTAACATGGTTTTTGTCCCCGTTTTAATCTGGTGTTGTGGAGTGTGGCAAGTGTTCATGGTTGCTGACCTTCATATCGTTTTTGAAGGAAAATGTCATCAGTCAATTACACAGCCATTAGCCTAACGATCAGGAGCCTGAGAAGCAATTAATGCACTTTGGTCATGAACGAAGGGAAGAATCGCCATGTAGCTCCACTGCTTGGTCCTGTAATATGCGCTGTCCTGTAAGGTGAAGATTGTGTCTTCATAAAGGAAAAATAGGCCAAACGGGATAAACTCGAGGAAAACATAAGCAGAGAAAGTCCAGGGATCAATGCAGTTCTTTCATCTACATGACTCCTGAATCCCGCCACTCGACTCATTTTGTTCACAAGAAATGTTTCATTGGTGGTGTCAAATGCTCCTTGCCGCTTCTTTCGGACACTATTAGAGTTATGGAATTATCACCCAGATTGGATTATCTCTTGCCTGTGCCCTTGCCATATTACAAGTTTTAAAGATGTCATAGCCCATTACGGTGGCTTCGTCGTCTGTTTACAGGCCTGATAATCCTTTGTATTCTGCTAATGGGCCTAACATGCTCGCCAATCTTGAATCCGTCCCTGCAAGCTTCGCTCTCCATTTCTGTCAGAAGTGGCTTACAGTTGGCAGAAACCACTCCACGCCTTCGGCTGAAGATCGTCCAGCAGTCCTCGCTCAGAGATCTTTCCCTCCAGAAATTCATTTGGATCCCACAGCTTCATCCATCAAGAGCAGAAAAGAAAAAAGAAAAGATCGTCGCGTTCTCGGGAATCTTAATTCTGATGTGTTGGAGTCTCGCACTCTCCTCATAGCACTTTCATCTACCTTTCAAAGAAGACTAATCGGTGCTTCACCTCCTTGGATGACGATGTCAACCCCTGCTAGAATGTATCTGTACACTACAATACTTAGGACTCCCTACGGGCCGCCACCATTGCAGACCATGCTTATTCAGGTATTGCTGCCTGTTGCACTTCACAAAAATGTGCGAGATCACGGACGATGCCTGGATCTTGTCGTGCGTGATCTCGCAAGGATACAAACTCTAATTTCTAAAGCTTACAAGAATTCTTCGCTAAATCTTCGAAAAATATTTGTGCAGGAATTCTTCGTTAAGTAACGGTAGCGTAGTGTCCGAACCCAGGCAATCTAGTTTTTTTCTTACAGCAGCATCTTCCTTGTTCCGAAAGGAGGATACGTCTTTATCAGAAGTTTTTGAACCCCTTCATCATTGGACCACATATCAAGATGGAGACCTTAGCAGGGTCTGGAACAACAAGGGGAATTCACCATCGCTCTGGACTTGGAAGATGCTGACTCCCATGTTGCCCGTCGTTCAAACGGTTTCCACCTCTTCCAATCATCATGAACAATAAAGTTTACTTTACAAAGCTCTCCCCTTCGCCCTTCAGCACTCCGAATTGCCATATAACACATGCCTATCTGACTTTTGGCGCCTTCACAACCGCTTGTATCAAGCTTGGGTGGAGGGGACCTAAGGTCCATTATCACGAGATTTGAAATCAACATTATAAACTAAGGTTTGTGCCAGCCCAGATTTTCATCTCCTTGGGGGCCCTCTTCTCCCTTTGCAAGTTCACGTATACGTACATACCTTCGCCGGAAAGAAGCTCTTGCATCAGAAGAGAAGTTGTAGCGCTTCTGAAGAGCAGCGATTTCACCTGCAGATGATAACCTGAACTTTGCGGTGGACCTAGTGAATGCGGTCTCTATACTGGTTCAGGAAAATGAAATGGTGGACTGTGAAGACTCACAATGCTGATTGTGAAGATCTTTCTTGGAAACATCTGCTATGGTGGTGCAACTCCCTAAACATTTCTACAGGTGTACCCATCATAGAAGAGGACCGCGTCTCCATGGATGAATTCACCTCATCTGTACAGGGAGCTTGGGCGATAAAGGAAAAGGAACAACACATCAGCATTCTGGAAATAAGAGCTGTGTTCTCCGTTTGAAGACTACAAGTTCAAGCTTAAAACACACAGCGGTCCCCCACCTTCGGAAGGAAGGTGGGGTTCCATCCAACTGCACATTCAGGCGGACCTTATCTTCAACCTCATCGAGTTTCTTAACATAAGGATCACATCACTGCACATTCCGGGCTACGGCCGACAAACTCTCTGTGCAAGAAAGTGCCCAACACAGTGGTCCCTTTGGAAAAAGTACACCAAGCAGATCTTTGCCTTGTGGGGGACCCCCTTCATAGACCTCATCATGCCGAGAGAATTGGCAACTTCCGCACTTTATCTACCCGTTTCTGAACGAAGACACTTGAGTGGGTGTCCTCTCATTGGTCGTCAAGAAGATGGCGAAGACACTGGGAACCTCCATCCTGCTTGCGTCGAATTGGAAAACTCTGCCAAGGTTTGTTCCTCTTCTGAAACTTCTAATGAACTACCCACAACTGATCCAGACAACCCCCAGCTATGTACTAACAGAAAAGAGGATGTCTGATCCACCAAAACCCTTCAACCCTCAAGCTTCGTGCTTGGATGCCGTCTTTGAATTCCTCATAGATAGCAGACTGTCTTTTGGATGAAGTTGCCTTGAGGATTGTCCACTGCCTTCGGGGGAGCACCTGCAATGGCTAGAAGAAAAGTCTACTGGTCAGCAATCAACTCCGTCCTGAAGGTCGACGTATAAACTGCTGGAGGTCAATACTTTATTTCAGTGTTAAGGTTAGCCTTCGGAGTGGAATGTCCCATCACAAGAAAGCTCTTTCCAACCTGGGACCTCCCACTGGTGCTCAAGTTTCCTTGAGGACCCCTGCAAACCCATGTCGTCTGTGTCTCTTGGTTTGCTGACAAAGACTTTTTCCGTGTCGCCCATTCTTCGGGGACGAGGTGTTGTCCCTAAAGGTTGTCCCTGACTCTGCCTGGATTCGGTTACTTCCAAGAAGTTCTTACTGAGCCTATACAGGAATTACTTCTCCATCCCCACTCTAGGTTTGGTTACTGGTGACGAAGTTGAAAGACTGCAGTTCCTTGCGATTCTAATTGGAAACGTAAAAAGAGTCCGTCATGAATCAAAGGAAACAGCTTGCCTTTTTTTTTTTTTTTATCTTACTTTACCTTACTGCTACTTGCCAAGTCACCCTTGACACCATTGCTTCCTGGATGAAATAATAGCCTTCACCTACGAAACCGTCAGTGAAAATGCTGAAGAAAATGTGAAAATCCCAGCACTGGAAGTGAAAGCTGCGTCTTGGGCTGCATACAACTTTTTCGTGAAAATTAGATTTTATAGGTTGGCGTCTTGGAGAAATAAAGACTACCTTCACTTCACATTACCTCCGTTACATTATTCTACAAGCTCTTGCGATGGCTTCCCAAGGTCCAGTCTACGACCACGGAACAGATGCTTAATGGCTAATGGAAGCGATGGAAAATGTCACACCACTGGTACATTGAAGTCTTTGGGGGATATTGGAGTATAAATGCAAGTATCCATTTCCCAGCTTTAATGGAAAATGTGCTTTATTCCCAGGATACCTAACCATTTACCCATCCTACTGTCCCGCTTTGTTTCCCACTGTGTTCTGGCAATGAGTAGATGGCAGCTCTTGGGATGGAGGTGTGCTCGGGCGATGACGTTGTATAGCTAGTGTATTGTGTGAAGAGGATTTCGGTGATGCCAGGAATTACGCCAGCGCTGACAAATGCAAAATTTATTTAAGTAGGTGATCTATTCTAGGGATAAAGACACACTTCAGGCTGGGGAATGGAAAATAACATTTTTCCAGGGAATGGGACACGCGTAATTGGTGGAAAGTCTAAGGAACATAAATTGTTATAGGCTAATTTATTTCAACCTATCTAAAATATTTAATTTTGTGGGAATTGCAAGACATTTTTCCCCCTTGCTGTTCACCACAATTTTGTTCCCCTCTTTTTGCAATACATTTTGTTTAATTTTGTTTTTTTGAGAGCCTTTGAATGGTTATGTATTCTCAAAACATTAGGTTGGGTCATTCTTAACCCTTTAAGGGAATGGGTGCGCTCGCTGTTGTTAAAATAAAACCGCTTTTCTTCAGGTCAGCTATACCTTATTTTTAGCCTATTCCAGTGAAACTAAAAAAAAAAGGAATATGAAGGACAGATCATTAAAGGAAAAAAAATCATTTCATTCCGTTACTTCAAGTTGGTGAGAAGCTTTAAGATTTTCTAATAAAAGTCTAGTTAAATTTTAAAGCGCAAATGCAATCCTAAAACATTAAGCTATTAACAAAAGCAAAAAAGAGTGAGCCAGAAAAAGACAAGTTACTCAAAGAAACTTTTTTTACGAACCATAATAACTAAAAGTTTTGTCCAGGACAAAATTCCTCCTGTACCACTGTCTGCCACCTGCAGCCCTTCTCATCACGCAAACCATTTTCCGTTAGTACCGGCTGAAAATAAAGTGCTTCCGGGGATTTCAGCCGCGACATCATTTATCCTGGGTTAAGCATTGCTCCGAGACATTGACACTTTTGATAAGACTGCATTTTAAGGCTTCATTCGTTTAAAATCTTAAATCTAGTAGCAGGGTCTTACTAGCCCCTTTCTTGAAACTCCTAAAACGTTGAAAGAACCTCAAGGGACAGTGAAAACGATTCCTTATAATTATAACCAAAATTTCTTTATATCCGGAAGAGAAGAGCAAGCACTAAATCTGTTAGAATGGTTGTTTGCAATCTGGCCTTCCAAAATTTAGATCTCTAGCACTTCGTTCGCGATTTGACCTATTGTCTTTAAAGGCCATAATTCTTTATAAACGGTGTCTACCGTATGTTCAATAGGCTGTATTGGCTTAAAGCAGGAGCCTATAGAAAACAACTAGGACCGTGTGTGGCTGGTCTATGTTAGGAGTGCTTAATTTAGTACTAAATTCTAATGCCAGAAGGAGCAACAATACTGCGCCTGCGCCAAGTAGTCTAAAATCGAAACTGAAATTTAAGCACGCGAAGCAGACGTGTGCTACGAAAGGAACGCTCTATTTTATTGTTGGTTAGAGCAACTTACGAACTGATTGTCTGTTTGATTAGTTTTTTTTATTATTACTTTGGTATTGTTTCCATGTTAAATACTTATTGTTTAAAAACAAAGGACCGAAAATTAACCTTGAGAACGTGACGCACACATTTCATCTCGTGCAGGTGGCGACCTGTGGTAACAAATTTGTACACCACTGTAGCCGCTCCTGACTTAACACTGTAGTGGGAGTTACCGAGACACGCTCCTAGTTGTTTTCTATAGGCTCCTGCTTAAAGTTAAAAGGTTCAGTCAACTTGTGCAAGTTTCCGGTAAAGCACTACCTTGTTCCTATACTCGTGTCACTACCTATACCAGAATGGCTCGGTGTCCTGACGTCTGGATGATTTAACTTTTAACAAATGTAAACAGTGGCCGTTCAGTGTTTGCATCAGGCTTGCTAAGATATTCATGCTACAACCCATCACTCACTGTTTTGCCCTACAGTACCACTAATTTGTATTGGGTTAATTCACGGCTGTCGAGATTTTCATTTGCAGCCTGTGGAGAAATTAACTTGGTTTTTTCCCCCCTTTTTCAGTCTCAGATGCCCGATCCAAAGACATACAAACAACACTTTGAGAATAAGCATCCAAAAACTCCTCTCCCACCTGAACTGAATGATGCATAAAATCGGAACCAAGGCAAGTAAGTGTAATTGTGCCATCTTCAGTGGTAAAGGAATGAACTGTAACTCTGTTGCACTTTCTTTTAGCTAGGTTTAATCCCATGTAGCAGAAAACGTGTGACCTACGTCGCAGAAATTTTGTTCCCCCTGCTGAAGAAATTCAAGCTCAGATGAGATTAAGTAAAAATAGTACGGTAGTATAAATAATAAAATATCATATTGTGTGGCCAGTGTATGTCTTAACCCCCAACCCACTACGAAATTCTAGTCACTTTCAGTTTATCCAAAGCAAAACAACAAATTGAGAGACAATTATATAGTTTTAGTACCACAAGCGGGCTGCAAAGCCTGAGTGAGCACTTTTTCTCCCCTTAGTTGGGCAAGAATAAAACTTCAAACACAATTAAATGAACTGCATCTGTTTTAAAAACACTTTGTATGTACTGTAATTGTGTAGGAAAGCTAACACTCCCCCCCCCCCCTACTCCTTCCTCCCCATCCCTAAATGCTTATGGTCACAATAGTAAGATAGTCGGTAAAACTAATGTCCCCACTGCTTGCACTATGTTTACTGGACCACTTTGCCTCTCTGATGTAGTAGTGGGCTCGTCCTTTTCCTAAACTTGCATCCACACTACGGCTGGCACGATAATCGATATTGCAATAAAAAATTTTGTTGATTATTGTTTCGCACTTTTTCTGAATTAACGAATTATCGCGCAAACCCTTATGCTGAAATTGTCATATCTCGGAAACCGTAATAGCTAGAAACGAGCAATACTGTTGCGAGCCACTTAGCTGATTGGAGAGTTAGTTTAATGTAAACAATATTTATCACTTTCCTTCACATATATGCTTTTATAAGCTTCTACAAGATTAACAAACATAATGTCGTGCATCTCGCACTTCAAATTACTGAGACATTATTATTGAGCAGTTTTAATTAAATTTTTTACGTCCTGGTATTGAACCTACCTGAATATTTTAGAATTAAAAAAAAACTTGCAAACAGTTGAAATGTTACGGCATAATTTTCTACTGGTGCTCAATTGTGGAGAAACTGGCAATTTCAAGAGGAAATGGAGATGAAAGTACTCATAAATGTCTGTGAAGAAAGGGTTAAGCATTTAAACAACTGCTAAATTGTTTCTACATGGTGAGGAGCAATGGACAATGGCAAGTGCATGTTCATGTGTACTGGTCAACATGGTGTGTGCCAAGCAATTCACATTCATGAAGGTTACACCGTAGGCTTCAGCCAAGTTTTTTTTTTAATGAACAAAATTTAAATGGTTATTCCAGCCTCAAAATTTGTTATATCGTGATATCCGATTATCGCCATAATTTAAATAAAGTTTTATCAGGATAAAAAAATTTTGTATTGTGCCATCCCTAATCTGCACAAGGCCTCTCCCTCCTTCCCTCTTCACAGCAATTAAAAGTATGTAAAAATGGGCCTTTCCTACTTCATTCAACAAAGGTTTCAAAATGCAGAATTTTCTATGATAGATGTCTGGCAGGATGGTCACAAAATTGTTTTCTTTGTTTAATGCCCTCTCCCGATTTGTGCAAAATAACTGCTCAAGCAAACCCATGGACCTTTAATAAACTATTTTCGGTATTGCATTGTTAGTTAATTAGTTTTAAAAAAAAATGTTGACTCGCCTAAGGAATACATGCAGACAAAACTACAAATTCTGTTACAGAAAATATTGTGTTTCTCTTTTTTAAGTACCCTATTATGCTTCTGTAACTTATGTTGGCACATTTGTTTTACGCGGCAACCCAAGTATGCTTTTTTTTTTTTTATAGTTCTGTTTAGGAGACACTTGTTTATATAGTAGTGTTGTCAACCTTCGAAAGAACTATTTTGACATTAGTCTTATCAGCACAAACAAACTTGGCAGGTTTTTGGTCTCACCCGCTCTTGATTAGCTCATGCTATTGTTTTTGTTTTAAGAGTCTAAAAGCTGCTTTTGTCTTTTTTTTTTCGGGGGTGGGGGGAGGGGTTAAATTTTATTTAGTGAGACCTTGCAAAGTTGAATATTTCATCAAGATACGTTTGCTTTAACATAGTTAATATTTCTATCCTAAATCACAGAGGTAATGTAGAAAAAAAAAGTAATGCAATGAAAGTCAGTTTTACACCAAAAAGAAATGAAATTGGCTGAATACAATAAAGCAAATAATCTTGTTGCTTGGTGCTTGAATTTAAACCCCTCCTGTAATCCAAACAAATTAGAAATTGGGAGGCAGTTGCTGGTGAGCTGGCTCACTGCCAAGTTTTCCAGTCGAACACGTTAGAAAGAGGGACATAGTCGAGGGACCTGAACGAAGAGGTCGTAGTGTCTGACCCACCCAGAGGAAGAGGAAACAGTTTCTGACCTACCCAGGAGGAATAGGAAGGTACCCAGTGTCTGACCCACGTTAGAGGAAGGATGTAGAGTCAAACCTGAGTTAGAGAAAGGGATGTAGTGTATGACCCACACAGGAGGAAGAGGGACGGTTCGTCTGATTCACCCAGGAAGAAGGGGTGTTGAGTCAGACCCTCCCTGGAGGAAAAGGGACGTAGCATCAGGCCCTCATGAGGAGTAGCATTGCAGGTGACCGCCCAGGAGTGCGTAAGGTCTTGACCCACCCCGGCAGGAGAGAGGCATAGGGTCTTGATCCACCCAGAGGGAAGATAGAGGGTTGCGATCGGGGCTCAGGGTCTTCAACCCGCCCAGGAGCGTCCACCCTAAGAATTGGTGATCTATGGAGCAAAATGTCCAGCATTTAATTAGCAGTACAGGTCGAACTCTGCTTGCAATGCACATGTATCCAGCTGTTAAATGCTGCATATTCCCTAAGAATGATCCTTAACCCACCCAAACAAATCTACCTAAACTGAACATCCGCAATGGTTTCCTCCATAGCCACTGGTTGACCTAAAACATTTATACGTTTTGACAGCAAAACTTGTATAGGAAGTGTTGGTGTGCCATAAGGAAGCAGGTGAGCATGATATGATCATATCCTTTGTAAGGCCAATTGCAAAGTTAATCTTGGAAAGTTGAACTAAATTTCAACAAAAATTCGGTGAATTTTAACAAAATTTACACTATTCCACCTTCGAAAGTAGTTCTCTACTTTCATCAGTCCACTTTAAATTTTCGGAGATTTTACGATCTTCTTCCGAAAGAATCGCTATAACAGTAACTGACAATAACGTCACATGGGAGCCGTTGATTCAAACGTGGTGGTTGTTTGGGGGTACCACTGATCTTTATAACAAGATTCCACTGCTTCTCCAACCTTGTGGGTAGCGTTGGGTGGAGCAAGTTTTCCATGCCGTGGCATGCGGGTCTGGTTAGATTCATAAGGAGAATCTGTCTACGAGAAGTTTTCTTGATGACTAAAGATTCAAGTGCTCTTAGGTGGGCTTCATTTTTGGTATTTGATGAAAGTAGAATCTTGGTCTGGTCCCAGGCAATAGGGTATTTGTATTTTTTGTAATGTTGGGCTGTGCCATTTAGCCTGTCTCCATGGCGGGTTGTATTAATGTGTTCTTGTATCCTAACGTGAAGTTGGCGTTTTGTTTCTCCAACATGGATTGCTGGGCATTTTGTGCAGGGAACACTATATACTAATCCACTACGGTTCTTGATTTCTGCGGGGAGAATGGTCAAGGCCTCTGGTTCGGCTGGTTCTGGATTGGGAGGGGCCTATATTGTTCCTGAACTTGCTTCTGCTGGGGTAACGGTGAGGTTTAATGGTTGGAGCTGGGTGGGGTTGGAAGGGAAGTTTGAATGGAAGGGGGAGGGGAGAGGAGTTTTTGAAGGGTCCTGTCGTGGGGGTCAGTAGAAGGCCTGTAATCGTGCCAAATCAACTAAAGGAATTAGTAAACATGCACTGCCAGACAGACCAACATCTATCGTAACATTTCTGCCGGGAAAATTTGAAAAGGTCCAGAAAATCCTCCACCAACAGGAGAATGACTGTTGTCACCTATATCCACCTAACCTTAAAAAGCTACTCAGACCCCCACGACAGGGC
>JAHWFP010180261.1:0-12289 GCA_023313725.1 Lithobius niger | reverse complement strand
AACCCCCCCCCCCCCCCCCCCCCTCCCATTCCAACTACCCTTCCAACCCCACCTCACCCCGCTCCTACCATTAAACCTCACCGTTACCCCACCAAAAGCAAGTACAGGAACAATCCCCTCCCTCCCTCTCCCCCTCCCAATCCAGAATCAGCCGAACCGGAGGCCTTGACCGTTCTCCCCCACAGAAATCTAGAACCGTAGTGAATTAGTATGTAGTGTTTCCTGCACAAAATGCCCAGCAATTTATGTTGGAGAAACAAAACGCCAACTTCATGTCAGGATACAAGAACACATTAATGCAACCCGCCGTGGAGACCGGCTGAATGGCATATCCCAAACTTAGAAGAAATACAAACACCCTATTGCCTGGGACCAGACCAAGATTCTACTTTCATCAAATGCCAAAAAGCACCTAAGAGCGCTTGAATCTTTAGTGATCGAGAACATTTTTCGTAGACATTTCCCCTTATGAATCTAACCGGACCCGCATACCACGACATGGAAAACTTGCTCCACCAAACACTAGCCACGAGGTTGGAGAAGCAGTGGAATCTGTTATAAAGATCAGTGGTGCCCCCCAACAACACCACGTTTGAATCAATGGCTACCATGTGACATTATTGTCGGTTAGTGTTAATAGTGATTCTTTCGGAAGAAGGAGATCGTAAAATATCCTAAAATTTAAAGTGAACTGGTGAAAGTATAGAGAACTACTTTCGAAGATGGAATAGTGTAAATTTTGTTAAAATTTCACAGAATTTTTGTCGAAATTTTGTTTAACTTTTCCAAGATGTCTGATCGCTTAACACTGTAAACGCCATTTGCCAATTTTTCAATGCAAGGTTAGGATGCTACTGAAAGCCTCGGCAATATGTTGTGAGGGGCAAGTTGACTTAATTTAGTTTGAATGTCTCTCGCATTGAGCGAGGGCGCCAGCTTTCAACAATCCTGGACCAACCCATTCTCTGCCAGGGATGGCACTATTAGCACCATAAAGCCAGGGATAGTACTATTCTTCCGAAGTTTTTTTTTAATATAATATCCTTCATCAAGGCTTCAAACGTTACCTCTAACATTGCATTGCGGACGATAGGCTAGATTTTGGAGCTGCTCGTCAGCTGGGCCAGTAGGCCAACATACGTACAGGTGGCATGACTGCCTTCTACGTATAGAAAATCTGGCCTTCTCTTTAGCAACCCGTATGTGGGACTAGTCGACTACACTTGAAACCTATCCCTGTCTAACAATGAGCGCCAATTCAAAACAATTTCGAGTTACACTACTCGGTGAGGGTGCTCAAATGCTCGCACCAACATTGTCATAAGCCTATCGCACATACTAGCATTGAGTAAAGAAAAAATGGTGTTGTTGGTAGTATTTATAAGGCCATGGTTGAAGACTGAAAACTGTTTGCCATACACTTACCAGTAAGTAATAATAAAACTTGCCATTTCATTTAACATTTTGGTTACTAAGCCCTGCTGCTGGGTCTAGGAAGATTAATTTCTTCAAGACCAATACAAATGCCTCACACGAAAATGAGAAGTCAAGTGACGAAGCCATGCTTTGTTAAGGTTGCCAGTGAACCCAAGCACAACCTAGTGGACAGTGCCCTAGCCTCGTAGCCAAGAGAACACTAGATCAAATTGTTCTCTAACTTATGTTTATGTGAGACTGAAAAAACAACCCAGTGAGTTTGTATAGGTTTTCAAGGTTTGTTTCTTGTGTGTGTTGACAGATATTGTGCCCTAACTGATATTGTGCGTTTTCATTTTCAGATGCCTTGAATTGGATTGAAAGATGTTCAGGTGTTAAAAGTGGATTAACGTGAATCCCGTCACTACTTCAAGATTTAAGTTCATTTTTAAATACTTCGTGTTATGGGACATACTTCATTATCACTTTTGTATCTCGCATGCAGTAAGATTGCAGCGACCATATTTCTTAAGTTAGTGAGGGCAATTTCTGGACAAGTCAACAGTGGGTGGTCGACAAGAAAATTATTGGGAAGTGTGAATGGTGTAACCTTGACTGCCATTTCTCTGCTGGGAACAATTTTCTGTTTTTAGTATTCTGTACAGCTAGTTATTTGAGAAATAAACTATTGAGAAAATGCCATTTTATGTTGTGATTATGTGACTTAAGCAAACTGTTTGTGTAGTTGAATGGGCCTTGTGAACCTACAGAGCAAAATCTTAACCCATAAAACGGTAGTTGCCTTCTTTTCGCCAGCGCTCAGCAAACAATGCTAAAAACAGCAATTCCTTTTCCTAAGAAACAGCAAGAAAACAATGCGCTGAAGCAATGGTCTAACAATCTTACTGCAAACATCTTTTACAAACATGCACCGAAACCGTGCACAAAACCATTCAATTAAAGACGCCGCTACACTAAATAAAGTAACGTAATCGTGGACCTGTTTACTATATATGCCGTATAAATTTAGGTTGTGCAGAAATCTCTTCTCGATGTTGCATTGCACTTGATTTCATGAAGTAACGTAATCGGGCTTAAGTGAAAAAGAAAATATATGTAGTAAACGTAATCGGGCTAGAGTGAAAAGGGAAAAAATATGTATATATGAGGAAACAAGGTTTCATCGATTACTACGACTGCTGTCAATGAAATAGTCACAAAAGGCACAAGAAAATGCAAGGATTCGGTACAAAAATGAAAGTAGGGAGGAGCAATCAGGGTAAGGGGAAAATACGTGGAGGCAGAGGCTAACTACAGGGCTTAAGACACAATTGAGCAGTCAGATTCAGTGCCAAAAAAAGACTGCCACTGGACGTGAAATATGACGGCTGAACGATGGAGAAATGGACCACAGGATACATGGATTGAGTGAGCGAAGCCACCTCATGATTACACATCTTCAAGAACCTGCATTATTTAAATTAACACATTTCACTATTATGGGACCAATACACTAGGGCTTTACAACTATTAATGCTGCAGTAGTGCCAAAGAGAACTTGTGGTGCATTTCTATTCTTTGCAGTGGTTCGTCTGTATGTTAACATCACTTAATAACTGCTGCTAGAAGAGCAAAAAAACAGTATCCTGGCTGCGAGCTACATGCCTTACAACAAAAAAAATTATTTAAGAGGTGGTATAGACTGTCCAAATAAAGAAAATTTTTCTTAATTAATGTACTTTTTTGCAGCTATGTTGTACATCCACCGTAGCTAAAATAAAAAAAAAACTGATTTGCACAGGGTGCCTGCAGCACAAAAGTCCTCAGTTTTGGTATTTGTAAAAAGTCGTATATGGTCCAAATGTCCTGTGAAGTGCTGATTTTGGGCCCGAATGACTTTGTCTTAAAATTTAATTTGCAGTAGTTTTAATCGAAAGAATTATAAATGCTGACTTTACTTTAAATTTGTTATAGGTGCTTCGATCTAACCTCGCACATACACTGGCGCTACTCACTTGTCCATTTCCGTTCATAAGCGACGGATAGTGCTAGACTGCAAGTTGCATCCTTCCCAGAGTGCGTTGGCTCGGGGCGAATTTTCAGGGACCTACTGGATAGAGACTAACGTGTAATGCAGATTACGAAGGCTTGTGGATGCTACTGTTGGCGTCTCGGTCAAGCCAGTGTGGATTCTCCACAAATACGCAAATTGAGGTTAAAAATGAATCCCTGATAGCCCACAGAATCATTGAACACCACATAAAGATTGACTAGCGTCGGATTTACTTTGGTTTAACAAAAATTACACCTACAGTTCATGCAATACCGCAAACTTGAATTCGGCATACAATCTCTGTCGGAATTGTTTGGACAGCTCACTGTTGATGGTGCTGCCCTCTTCCTGTGGTGTATTAAGGAAAGGTCTCCACTTTGCTTCAAGTTGGTGTACTATATCGTATCAAAAACCAAAACTGGTAAAAGGGGCAGCCAAGTTCTAAATGGTTCGGTCCTTCAAAGGAGTGAGATCAACACACCAAAACATTTGCCTACTTAATCGCACCGCTTAATAGTTCGAAGGTGAAGTGAAAACTAGAACATTACTACTTTCGGTAGCAATGTTCAAGTTTTCATTTAACGTCCAAAATATTATTTGGTGTGATTAGTTGGCGAATGTTTTGGTGTGTTGATATCACTCCTTGGAAGGACCGACCTATTCGGAACTTAGCAGCTACTTTTACCAGTTTTTGTTTTTGATATGATATCAGTCCTTTTTTTTTAATTGTGTATTAGACTCAGCTCCAATACCGTGTAGATGTATAATGAACTGCTTTATTTTTTGGAAAGGAAGGCTTCTATTCATTCAACAAAGGGATTTTATTCTATGAACACGAGCCTTTCTATCCAAAAATAATGCAGTTAACTACACCTTATCTAGTACACCAACTTGAAGCAATGTGGAAACCTTTCCGTAATGCACCACAGGAAGAGGGCAGCACCGTCAACACAGTGAGCTGTCCTAGCAAATCCCACTGAGATCGTACGCCGAATTCAAATTTGTGAACTTTTGTGCAGTTGCTTGCAAGTTTCCAAGGCTTGGCCTGAAGAAGGTGGCAGGTCTCAGCCACTGAAAACTTGCCTGTAAATTATCATTTACGTGGAACTTTTGGTGTGAGAAATTGAATACCAAGTTGATCAATTAAAGTTGTTGAAGTTTGGGCTTATTTTTGCAACTTGCCCGGTGCTGGTACCAGGATTATTTACATAAAAGTATAAAACAAGCCTGCACAACAGCGTAACTTGTAGAAAAAGAAATTGCAGACCTTGAGAAGGAAAAGAGTTAAAGATAACTTCACTTACTAAACAGAAAGTTGACTTTTGCAGAAAATGTAAAAATGAGCATCGTAAATACATCCAACTTTATAACTACATTGGTCTTGTGATGTAGTGCAAATGAGAAACTTGCGTTCAACTCTCGAGGGAAAGAGTTGACGAACAAGAGCTATATATATTAAAAAACTTTTAATAAAAAAAACCTCATAAGGGTAAAAGGACCCATCAAGTTTTTGCCGTAGAAAATAGTGATATCGGAGCCAAACTGGCTGACAGCAAGTTTGTGGTCCGAACCGTGACCACTCAAGCTTAACTGACAACACTGAGGTGTCAGTTAAGATTGAGTGATCAGAGTTGGGACGGAAAACTAGGTGGCAGCCATTTTGGCTCTGATACCACTGCTTTCTATGGCAAAACTTGATGGGTCTCTTCCCTTATGGGGTTTTTGTATGATTTTAGTTTTAAGTATTGATTGTGTACTCCTTATGAAAATATAATTGAAAAGCCTGAAGAAAATCCTAACTTTGGTATAATGGTCGCTGATTAATTATATTTCCAATAAAGTAGCCATTCTATTCATTTGATTATAAAACAACTGAGGCCAATTAAGTTAGTCTCGTTTAGGTTTATGTAGATTATTTTTCTGGTTTTTTTTTTTTTTTTATTATTATTATTATTATTATTCAAGGAACGGTAACGCTGCACGGATTTTCTTCCCCATAAACAGTTTAGTAGACATAATGTTCTTTATTTATTTTTTTAGATAAGTTACGATTGCAATGCATCATTTCGATTTAATTGTGAAACGGAAACAATAAGTTACCCGAGTCAGCTATGGAGGGCAATTATTTTGATAACAGATAGTGTTCCCAACGTTCACGGAAATAGCATTACAAATTATTACAATCTTAAAAACATCCCTAAATGTGAAACCATAAATGGCACCTATTCAGAGTCAAACGTAAACTGAACATCAAATTTCAAGCATTTCTGTCGCATAAATTATTTTATCTGAGTGGAATTAGCTAGTAATAAGTAGTAGTAGCCAGCATGAAATCAACGATGTAGAGGTTACCTTTTTCATATTGAAATCCTTTATGCACAGCTCTGAAACAGGACTTTCTGATGTCTAGTCGGTAAACCCCGTCGATCTATACAATTTACAAAGCCTTCTGTCGCATTAATATTTGGCATTCAATACCAGAAAATGCCGGTTTAATGTCTCGGGTAAGAGAAGCAGTAGCTAGTTTTCACCCAAACACTGATAATGAACAACAGCAATCAGAGGGTAATAATTAGATGCCATGAATCCAACAATCTGAACTTGTTTGGCGAAGCGCTAGCGCACTTCTAGATTATTAAAACATGTATGTAAAAAAAAATCTTACCTACCCTACTTTACGCTGTTACTGGAAACGTGAATTTTTTGGCACGACAGTTAACTGAAAGGTGTTAAAAAATTCTCATTAAAAAGTCCAAAGTCCTTAAAAGTGCTAACAAAATTGTATTTCTATGTGCCGTTTGCGAAAATATCCACTACCTGTAATTTTTGCATTCAGTTCCTGAGTGGTCTGTTACCCTGGAGGATTTTAAACTCTTGATCCACCCAGCTCAGGGACCCATCTGCACATACGCCAGCATAAATGGTGTTGCGTCACTAGCCACCTACCTCCTCTCCTCCAGCCGCCTGCCAGGTCACTTCGCCGTTGTTACCCGCTCTTCTCTCAAAATATCCCTTCTGCCCGAAGATGTTGAAGAATCCTTCGTCAAAATATCTTTCGTCCAGCTACAGCTTCACAGGAAGACGATTTCTCTCTGATGCTTCTTCACCCTCATCTCTCTTTGAAAGAATCTTTCGTGGAAAGTTCATCGCTGCAAGGGTTGAACCACTTCTGGCTGACCATGCATCCGATGGCTTCCCGCTAGACTCTGTCTTTGCCCGCCAGCCCTCCACCGGTGGATCCAAGCAGCCTCTTCACCATCTTTGTTTGAAGACATCTTTCGTGAAAGATCCTTCTTTTCATGATGCCAACCTTCCCTCGAAGTCCCTTCGTTGAAGACGCTATTCTCGGCTTGAAAGATTTCTTCGTTCGTAGGACCCATGTTGAAGACACCTCCCCTCGACAAGACTCTTCACTCTCTCGTGTTGAAGACGCCATCCTTTTTTCAAAAGATGCTTCGTTTAAAGATGCCAGCGCTCTAATGACGCCAGACTTCACTCGAAAGATCCTTCACCTTAAGAAGATCGTTCATTCACAGCCTCCGTCCGAAGACAAGATACCTCTTCACCTTCAAAGAAAGACAGGACGCTTTCACGCAACCTGCGACACTCTGCCGACTTTGACCACAGACCCGCCGGTGCGCTCCTTCCTCTACGCCAACCGCCGTCTGGCATCTTACCAGACGTCGTTGCAAGTTTTTCCGGAACACCACTGTTAGATCCGTCGTTTTCCGACCATTGTTCATCTTTCGTTTGAATCTCGACCCATCTGGTGATCTTCGCGACCGACTGTTCTCCACCCCATCCCTGCTTTGGGATCACTCGGCACATCTACGCACTCCACGAGTGAAGATTGATTCGGCCATATTCTACACTCATGCCGTCCGCCCGCTTCGCCTCGTCCTCGTGGCAGCCAATTAAACTTTCTCCCATCAAACCGTCGTCTGCAACCGCCACCCGGCTCCCTCAATCTTCTCTGCAGCCCAACGTGACCTCACCTTTCGCTGTCCGCCCTCGCCATGCATCATCACTCTTTGCCGACTCCGACCGTCCATCAACCCGCTGCTCCACACTCTTCCCGGCTCAACTCGGAATCTGCCGGGATGGCCACTAGTTTTTCCGCCCTACGTCATGACCTCCGTCGGCTGTTCTCATCATCTCACATCCACTCCGTTAAGTTTGCTGTCCCTCGATTCGTGCCGTCAGGCCTGCTGCCCTTCACTCCCGCCCGCCAGACCACCCATGCCTTGACTCCACGCTGTCTGCAGCTCTTCTCTAACTGTTCACGGCTATGCTAACCCAGTCTTGCTGCCACCCGACCCCTAGCCATTAACCGTCAGTCGTTGCCGCCATTCCGGCCTTTTGCTACCAACCCTCTGTGACGCATTTCCCGCTTCAACCATCATGCTGCTGCTCACGCCTTTTCCAGCGGCTTTCTGTCCCTCGCCGACCATCCTTTGCTGCTCTTCCATGCCACAGACCTTCTTTTGCAGCCCTCTCAACCCCACTTGACACGGCTTGTTGCACCTTGCCAAATTTCGTCGCAGTTTTCCGGCTTCACTCATTTGCAACCATCGTTCTGCCGCTCATTATCGGACTTCACTGACTGTCACTAACCCTCGTTCATTGAAGCCTAATGTCCCTCATAACCCTCGTCCATTGAAGCTTGTTGTCCCTCATCTTTCGTTGGTACGGTTTTCTGGACCTGCACTTCTCTCAACCAACCATCCCTGCTAGCCTGCACAGCAATTCTATGCCTGCTGTCCTTCAACCTGCATCCGTAACTGCCATGCAAACCTTCGATCGACGTGCCGGCTGTCCCTCACCTAACGTCATTGCAGTTAATTTGAGCCAGCACCCTTTTCAATTGCTGCGCCACGCCAAAGGTTGTTCATTGACAGCTTGACTGCAACTCGCAAGCATTTGGCCAAGAAAATGTCAACATTTCCAAACAACGCAAATTATAATGCAACGACTAAATTCGTGCCTCTAAAATTTAAAGCTTTAGGCCTATCCCTTACGTGAAGTGCTTTAACTCACCCTCTACACTGCAGCTCATTTGTGTGCCACTATCTACCTCTGGCGCTCGTTCCCAACTCTCGCTATTTGCTTCCAATGTAATGGCTGTAAAACAAGCAGCACAAAGTTTCATGCTATACAGTTTGCTTCTGTATTAGTAAGTTGAATTTAATATGTCACCACTGTGCGTCTTTGCTTCCTCATCAGGATGACGATTATCCTAGAAAACCGGAAAAATGTAGGGGAGTCATCTTGACTGCATTTCATGCTAACATTGAAAGCGCCAGTCAAGTGACAGCTTGCACTCCGCAACTTTTTGAATGGCATGATCGTGACAAATCTTGGTAAACTGACCCAATTCACGTCTTCCAACAATTTCAGGCAGTCTGTGCTGTGTGTGCATCATCCTACTTAATACAGGCCCCTCAGCTCTTGCGGGCCAACGCATTTTCAGTTCAAAATCCCTCAACTACCAGCTTTGCAACCTGATGCCTTCATCCTCCACTGCCAGCTGTCCCTCAACACTTCCCTGGCAGGTCTGCTAAACTTCATTCATCGCTACCTTCTGTTCATCACCCAGAATCAAGTCAGTTCTTTGGGACCTACATCCCTCGACCAACCCAAGCCAGGATTGCTACATTCCCTTACACCTCTGCTATCGCTACCTGCTGTCCCTCGAACTTCATTGCAACCTTTATTGCTGCTCGAAGTCTCACCACGGCTACTTCGGATCCTTGGCCTTCACTAACGCCTCCCATTCATGGTTAATACTCTTGGCCTTCGACTTTGTGTGGACAACCTTCGCAGTTAGCAAGTCCCATATGCATCTTAGGTCAGTCACACGATTTGAACCATCGTTCTGTTAGACGAGGTCTCTAACCACTGGGCTGTACTTTTTAGCTTTGCTCAGGGTCCCTGAGGACCCTTCACAAACATGGCGATGCACGTTGAAACTTGTTTTCCATGTATGTACTGTAGTAATTATCCTATAAGACGCAAAATTAGAGTTAACAGTAACTTGAAGCTTATAGTCTGTCATGTTTTTCATTTAGCAAACTTTAAGCCAGTAATTTTGTCATTTGCTTTTAGTGTATTGCTGGTTATGCAAACTGGTGAACACCCAGGACTGACTAACGCATTTCATCTGAAAAACTGCGCTGCTGCTCATGAATTATTGCCTACTGTGCGTAGGCTAGAGCAATTTGCTTGCTGTACCTAAATTTAGCAGTGACCTCGCGATTTCTAACGACATTTTCCTAAAGTATGCGTTAACTCAAGAGACGTCAGCCCTGGAGGTCGTAACATTGATTCTGGGGAGCTTGGGCTCAGCGCTTCACAGAGGTGTTGAGTTAAGGTTGTATTACAGCATCAGACAAAGCTTGAGAAAAAAAAAACTTGCACAATATGCTTTTTACTGTACGCACCCATCACTGCTAGTTCTTTTAGATCTGTTAGACCCAGTAGCTACCTTACCGTTGATGTCGTCCCAGCCTGCAGCTGGTCCTGTTACTGCTCTTAAGCTGGAGCGGGCATCAGTTACACCGCCACCAACAAGCAGTGCACCAAAGAATGCGTAAGCTGATTTGTACTGTTGCCACTTTCTGTCAATCCAGAAAGCGGCATTTGTGTTGTTACAGCCCAAAAGAATGCCAACTGAGATGCTGCTGTCCTGTTCCTTAAAACACTTTACAGAAACATGTTGACTGGAACATGCTACATGAACGTATTTACAAATAAAAAATATAGGGATCAAAAATAGCGTATTATTCTTTATGACTGGTCCGTTATTATCCCATCTTTCTGACTAGCTCTGTCCATAAACGTATGGAACTTATGGTTAGTGAAAGGTTGTTCTGGGTGCTGAAATCACAGGAGTTATCTACGTCCCAGTGTGGGTTTCGGTGGTTTGTCAACTGTAGATCATCTGGTTGCCCCTGAATCGAACGTGAGGGAAGCTTTTCGCCTGGGTGAACATCTGATTCAGATTTTTTTATACTTGGAGAGGGCTTATGACACGGCCTGGCATTAAGGGGTTCTCAAACCTTTACAACTATGGCTTGAGGGGATGGGTGCTGCTGTTCCTTTTGGACCTCCTGTTGGGCCATTCTTTTCGCGTACTTGCCAGGACAATTCTTTACTGCCAGTGTTATTTAGAGAATGGTGTGCCTCAGGGATGTGTTCTCAGTACCAACTTTTTGCCATTGGGCTCAACCCCTTTTCCCTGCAAGCCGCTGTTGCAGTCATTTTTTGATGATGCCTTTGGCCTTTGTTTTTGGACGGCTCTTATGGTTGTTCGGAACGCACTTTTGGCTTTTGCTTTCAGGCAGCTCTTTGGCCGTTGCTTTTGGGCTACTCTTAGACAACAGGTCCAGAGCTGGACAGTCAGTGTTTGTTTACTTTTGCCGTCAACGGGCACTGCACCCAGATTGTGCTTGCATTTGGGGCAGGCGCAAATTCCCGCAGTCTTGCAGGACTCTTCTTGGACTGGTATTTGATTTTATGTTGTCTTGGCTTCAACACGTGTGCCACTTGTGTTCTGTTCTGCATTCGTAAGTTGTAGATCGCACTGTCATGCTGCTCCTATGTTTAGCCCTTTTACGCAGCAAGCTTGATTAGTGAGTCGTACCTCTAGATGTTAGACCCTGTGGACCACAGTGGCCTGCATTTGGCAGTGGGCATTTCAGATATCTCCAGTAATCAGCCTCTATGCTGAAGCCTCGGGGCCACCTCTGGCAATTCGCCGGCTGCAGCTAGCCATTCAGTATTGTGTGTGCTGTGCAATCCAGTCCTGCGTGGCCCATGGTTTTTGGACGAAACTTGTGCAGAGGCAGACGTAGGGTGGGTATGAGTTATTTCCGTGAAGGCTCCAGCATTCCTGTCTTGAGATGAGATGACCTTTGAAATGCTCCACATTTTGTGGCTTGTCAAGATGCCAATGGCCCCTTGGGGACCTCACAGGCAGTCTGACATTTAAGTTCAAAAGGCAACGTAAATAGGTTTGCATCCGTATTTATTTAATACTTATCGAGTCCAATTGGCTTTCTGTTCCGTTTGAACCAATAGAAGCCCTTCCAGACCATCCCTTTCCCTATCCATCACCCCCATGTCCTCAGCAAACATCAGGAATGGTGTACAGGTCCCCCTCTCCACCAAACAAAATTCTTTTCCAACTTAATCAGTCTCCTTTCTAGTCCCCTCAAGTACACCACAAACAGCAGTGGGGACAGTGGGCATCTCTGTATCAGACCCCTCTTACATCCATCCACCCACTTCGACCTCACTCCCTTCCAGGTGGCCATACACATTCATTCCTCACACAGCCTCCTAATCAACCTAATAAACCCTTCATCTCCCCCCCCCCCCCCCAGTTTCCTGTGCACCCTCCACAGCAGTCCCCACCTTACCCCATGATAGGCCTTAGCTACATCTAGGAAAGCCACCCAAAGACTCCCTTCCTTCTTCCTCTCCATATCGATGGCCTGGCTGATCACAAAGCTATTATCTTCAGGTCTCCTCCCTGTCCTGAACCCTTTCTGAACATCTCTCAACAGCCTCCTCACCTCGAGTTCGTTTGAGTCTACTCTCCAAGACCCTCACGAAAACTATGATTGAGAACTATAGACCAGTCTATAGTTGTTAATCTTGCCCCAATTCCTTCACCTTAAACACTAATTGGATTCACACCTTCCTCCAGCTCTTAGATAACCCCCCTCAAGTATCCCATTCATTTCCCAAACTAATCTGTTTTCTCCTTTAGCCCCCATCCCTTTCAACAGTTACCCCACTAACCCATCCTCCCCTGCT
>JAHWFP010180260.1:59436-80400 GCA_023313725.1 Lithobius niger | reverse complement strand
CTGAAGCTCTGGGCATGGGCTTTAACCCCCTGTCCACTGTTTTATTTTACGGTAGGCAAAAATGTCAACCCGTGATTTGTAAACTATGCTTTTTGTATTCACTGCACTGTATATCCCCCGCCCCAACACCTGAGTTTGCTCTGGGCATGATGAGTTTGCTGCGTGCATATTATCACAACTAAGTGCACATAGCGTATTATATATACAGATACCCAGGCTTTATTACTACGAAAAAGTTCATTAAAAAAACCGCATGCACGATTTTTTTTAGAAAAAGGCTTGAGAAACAACTTCCTTTTTTTTAAATAGTCTTTATATTTTGTCATACTGTATAAACTAAGTTAAAAATAGGAAAATGGATCTACCACCCAGATTGAAAAGTTAAGAATCAGCCGATATGAGTTTTGACCGATTCGATCCCAATACTAAAAATTCTATTAAACATAGAAATATGCTTGCAGCATCTTTATATGTATGTATCCTTAATTTTAAAATGGCACATCGCTTACTTTGAAAATTTGAGTCCATGTTTACATGCTGTACGCTTAGATTTAAAAAAAAAAGATATTATGTACCTAATGTCTTAGCATAATTTCAATAGCCCTGTTTTTCTGAAGTTTGATAGGCGCAGAACGACTGTCTTCATCAGGCTACGGCATTACCGCTCACTTCGTCGTGTTCGTTTGTCTGCTACGCGAGACCGTAGTCTCCGATACTTGCAAGGTTGTTACACAAACGTTCGAACCATCCCACAGCAACATATTAAACTTGCCTCTCAGCAGGTACTGAATGCTTGGGTTTGATGATCCGTGGGTATTCAAGTGCAACTCTAACAGTGATGTCCATCTGCGAAGCCTCGAATCCCTGGCCATTCAACACCACAGCCGATAGAAGGCTGTGCTGATGATATCCAGGGACATTCAACCCCAAGCATTTAGTATCTGTTGTGAGGTGAGTTTAATAAGTTGCTGCAGGAACGTTGCGGCCCTGCAAGTATCGAGGCTACGGCCGCCTCGTCACATGCAGGCGAACGATCACGGCGAAGCGAGCAGTGATGTAGTAGCCTGACAAAGACACTGTGGCATTTACGTTCACTAGGCATGGAACTAATGTATTGTATTTACAGTTACAATTACCCATTCGTAAACAGAATTTTATTAGTAATTATGAAGTGTGTCATTTTATCACAGTAATTGGTTTTGCTGTAGAGTGTAAAAGGTAGTTTGTCTTTATTGTATGTTTATTGATGATGAAAGTGTGTGATCTTCTGTGAACCCTTTAATAATAATAAAGAGGCAGGCCTAAACAAATGTCTGGAATGACTGATTTTTTGCTGCATTGAGTTCTTCAGTAGGGTTGTGCGATTTGCAAAAACTTCTCCATTCCTTGGGATGTATAGTCAGCACCAAAAAGACAGAAGCCAAGGAACCAGGAGGGAAAGCTTTATGAAAGGTTAATGAAAAAAACTAGTAGTACCAAGAATTTATAAATTCTTGGTAGTACTGATACTGACAGCTACAAATTGTGTAGTGTAAACACTCGTTTAAGTAGGGGGTAGGGGGGAGTCATTTCTGAGGTTCTACTACACCTCAACCAAAACTGGTTTCTGTTAGCCTAGTTCAAGATGTGCCTATGATGATTAAAAAAAATAAAGCTGCCTTACCAAAATATCTTTAAAAATGTTATAAAATGTCAACCACGTTCCCTGATATTTGATGTTTTTCTGATGGTGGATTTGCCAAGGTCATTGAGCCAATGACAGCAAGCATGACAGAGAGTGGCTTTTGTGGAAAGATACTAATAAGGCTGTTCTGAATCTGGTAACGATACCATGATGTTGGATCGGTATGGTCCATTTTAGTTTTCATCTGATAAGGCTTACATTTTTATGGTTGGTAGGAAAAATGGTATTATTTTGTTCAGGTTAGGTAAAAGTTTTGCTTTTCATCCTTAAATAAATACTTTTTAAATACTCGAAAAGTTTTATTCGATTAAACTGTTTTCATTGGTTAGATTTATGTTGCTACTTGCGTGTTGCTATACAAGCGATGTACCCTGCGCGTCACTACATCCCCAAAACGATTTTATGATTTGGACTAAAGAATTAAAGTAAAGATTGTGTAGAAACTACTTACCCTCCCCTGGCTCTTTCACTGAAGCCTAGCCAACAACACTTATAAGAAAAGCAAGAGGCTTTTCATTAAACCAGTGATATTTCCTTATGCCACTGTTCCCATCTAAATGGGTAAACAGTTTGAACTAAAGGACTTCGGAAAGATGTGGAAACCATAAACAGGGCGATTTACAATTAGCGGCAAATTATTCTGCAAGTCCAAGAGGGGAGGAAAATAAAAGTGTCCTCTCTTGAATTTTAAAACTGATAAATCTTGGATTAACTCGTGCAATTTAGTTTGATTTTCTATTTTTTAGCACCTGGAATACAGATTTGTAATGTTGCAAAATTTCTTCATTTGTGGAACACTTCTGAGAACACTTCAGGTGGAACACTTCAGGCGGAACACTTCTGAGATCACTTGAAGTGGTCTTAATTTGACCATTTTGAAGTGTTCGGAAGTGTTCTTAATAAGAACACATGAAGTGTTCTGAACACTTGAAGTGTTCTTAGTAAGAACACATGAAGTGTTCCGAACACTTGAAGTGTTCTTAGTAAGAACACATGAAGTGTTCTAAGAAGTGTTCTCACTGGAAGTGTTCTTAAAAAGAACACTTGAAGCGTCCTTAATTTGACCATTAAAGTGTTCTCAGAAGTGTTCCCAGAAGTGTTCTCAGAAGTGTTTTTGTGAATTACAGTGTAGGGAAGACAAATCATTGAGCCTTGTGAGTGTATGATTTGCCTTCCCTATCCATTTCTATGGCCGAGTGAATTTCGGTCAAATGGAGCCCTGGTCACGGTTGTGACCTTAATAACGGGTTCAGTGAGTTATCTTTATGCCAGTTGAGGATGTGGCCATAGCGACTAAGGCGCTATGCAAGTGATCTGGGGGCGAACTGGGTAGCTGGTTCGAATCCGGGTCATGCCACTCCGACGAAACGTAAGTGCATAAAGGTGGCTTACTGAACTACGTTATTTCTTGTGTATGATTTTCGCTGTTGGCTTAATTTCCAATTTTCCTTAATAAACAAACTAAACACCGTAAATCAAAATTACTTCGTATGTCGAGATCGTAAATCGAAACCGAATCCCTAACACGAAATTCCTTCAGAAAATCGTTTAGGGAAAAGAAAACAAAAATTCTCAACCGAATTCCACTCGTGCTTGTATTAAATGTATAATTTGGGTGTTTTAGCACTCAACTCCTTTCCAACAAATTTCACACCCAAACTGTCGATTTAATACAAGCGCTAGTGGTATTATAACTGATAATCTGACGACGCGTGTGTCTACGATGCGGGAAGGTGTTCGTTCGCAACAACTGTTCAAAATTACACCCCTGGATGTTGTTAAAGAAGGTCTATGAATGCCACGTAGACGACGAAAATTGTTTGAAATGATGGTGGGGGCTGGTATAGAAACTAAAATCAAATATCATTGTTTCCTGAAGACTCCTGGTTTGTGTGTGTTGGGGAGGAGTGGGTTTGAAGTTAACAGTAAATGTGTTCAAAGTTTCTTCCCTGAACATTAATTCAGATTTGAAAGAGTCAATCCAAGGAGTTTCGAATCATCTGTTCGAAAATTCCAACGGTGGTTTGGATCGTGTCACAGCCATGATGTGCAATTCGCTGGTTTAAGGTCTCACGGTTTGGAACTTCCTGTGTGTTTACACGGGTTCTTCAGGTGATCCCACAAAAGTAGACTTTGAAACTCGACAGCATTCGTTCAGTACCTATAACTACCTTCGTTCAGTACCTACAACTATACCTTCGTTCAATACCTTCCTATTGTGATTTTGTGCTTGCAGTCGTCAGATAGGGGAGGGGGTTGGGTTTTGGTTATTAATTCATGTGGTAACTTAAGAATAAGTAGTTTCTGGCGAAATGTTTATAGGAATTATATTGTTAGTTTGACCTAAGGAATTAGTCACCACAGTTTTGACACGACCTTTTGTTACACCCTGCATACAGTTTGTTTCCACATTATGTTTGCAGAAAATTGACTGCCATGAGGCCTCGTTTCCTTTCACTACGGGTGCAAAAAATAAGTAAATATCCCATTCGTACACTCTGACAGTAAATGTTGAGAGTCTACACGTGTGATATCCACATGTTTTTGCACTCGTAGTGCAACAAAACCTGCCGTCGTACAGTCAGTTTACTGCAAACATTATGTGGAACAAACTTTAATCTGAAAAGAACCGGAATCGAAATGATTTTTTCTTGGATGGAGGAGGGGAGGGTGGGGGGACGGGAACAAAGTTTTTTTTTCACATTTAAAAATACCTATTTTTGAGTTTTTTGGTATCCGTCCACTCAGCAAGTCAGAATTCCGAACGAACGCTTCGATCATGACTACGTGGCATTTACAGTAAAACTGAATATTTTAAGATAGCTTTCATAACTGACATTTTTTTTTTCATTTTTTTTTTGATTGTTTGCGTGGCCACGCTTTCGTCCGGCCGTTTTAAAACTGTACGTGTTCGTAAATATCTTCGTTAGAATGAAATTGTGATAAAATATTTCATAATTTTCCAACCAGCAACGAACGTTAACAACATATTTTTTAATTTTCCTTTTTCACGCTGATGACTCAATCCACAAAAGGTAAATTTTACGAGCAGCAAGGATGGTTTATTTATAAAAGGTGTATTAATGGCGAGAATGCCTATGAGACCGGCTAAGACCATCTGCGAAAAGCGATTATTGGAAAAGCTGTTATTGTTTTGCTTAAGGGTAAACAAAAGGTTCGGGGAAGGTATAATGATGAATAAACATGACCGAAGTGTTGTGCAAAACATGCAGCCGAAGTAATTTGCAGCGCTTCGAGTGACGTCTACTTTCCATTGTATTGTTATGTTTAAAAAAATGCGTCATGTTTTTTTTTTTTTGTCCTGTTTGTGTCTCTAAATTACACGAGGAGATACTCGGTATGAGCTCACTGCGTAAACTTGACACACTAAAAACAACAACGCGATACACACGGAATTTCCACAGGCGAATTACACACGCTGATGACGGTAACACCTTAACGACGAAAAATATAGGCTATAGTACGCTGGTAATTAGTTAAGCCAAATGTTCGTCTTATTTGCACATTTTACCAAACTTGAGTAGCATGTTGTGAATTGCGATTTATAAACACCAAGCGTAGAGGGATAAGTAGAGGTGAAGGATAAACTAATTCTAATATAAAGTCCCTATCCTTTAAGGCCGCTAAAAAGTTAATTAAGTGGTTCTCAGGAAGGCACGCATGGTTTTTCTTCTTGGCTCGTGAAACGTTTTTTATGCCATAGTCTTAAAAATAAAATGTGCGATAACGCACCAACGGTGTCACCAAAACACTTCCTGGAGCCGATGATCACACATCAAACCAGTGCTCCATTCACATATGATCGCCTCTGAACGGATCTAAGGGCCTTTCAGAGCCAGAACAAATCTAAGGGCCTTTCAGAGCCTCTGAATCAGACTTGTGTCGCAACTAAACACTTGGATTTTTTATCCAATGTGCAATATTCACTTACGAACGTGGCTGAACCGAGTATTAAAACAATGTAAGCTACTGGATTGTTTTTTTAGCTGAAAAAAAGGCAAGGCCCGCATCTGAAAAATTGCGAATAAAATGTAAAAAAAAAAAGAAACCACGTGATTTTGACACAATCGTTGCCATGTGTGCACCGACGCAGCCAACGATTCGGTTCGCCTGTTTAACGAGCAACTCGACTATGGTTGTATTTTAGACTTTAGAGGATAGTTGCTCGTCAAATGACCATCTCGAATATGATGCGATTTTGACTTAATCGTTGGCAATTCCGTGTGCAAACTACGTCAACCTCGAGCGACGAGCTACTTTCCCCAGGTATACTCCGTAGGATGCAAAATCTGAGCAATAAGTACGAGAGTGGTGGTTGTTGGTGCACGTGAACAACAAAGAGGACACCTTATTCAAATCAGTTGCTAATATGGCTTGTCTCACGATTTCTTTAAAGTTGTTATCAGACTAGGAAAGCATGCGTTTAATCTACCCTGTTCCTATCAACATTCGGAAAACACTAGCGAGTTACTTATAAAGCCGCAACATTAAAGGGACACCCGGCCTCCCTTACAACATTCCGCCTGCCTTAAATAAAATTAAATTAAATTAAATTCATGCCGGAAGAAAGCAAGCTTATGTAACCGGTTCACAACAAAACATGGAACAAAAACATTTTAACACTGAGTCAGTTCATATTGTCTTTTCCAACTGCTGGTTGAAGGTGCAGTCACAACACTTTCTGAGAGTGCGTTCCAAGAATTAATGGCTCTCACAGTGAAACAAGACTGTAACAATGGTGTGGATTCGTGGTTTCGTCAACTTCATGCTGTGTCCTCTGGTTCGTATGACAGTAGAGCGTTGAAAAAACTGGTCAACAGGCAAACTCACTTCGCCAGACAGAATTTGACGGGTCTTGATAAGGTCACTTCTTAAACGCCTATCAACAAGGGCTGTCAGCTGGTCAAGTCTTTTCAAACGTTCTTCGTAAGACAAACCCTTCAGCGAAGCACAGTGCTCTCTGAACTTGTTCCAACCTGTAAATATCACCAGTGTAATGGGGTGACCAGGCGTGTACACAGTATTCAAGTTTTGGTCGGATAAACGTCATATACAATCTTCTTGTATTCGTAAGTGTCCACGATTTGAACATTGACATTAAGATAAAAAAAAAACGTTTTCCGAGCATTATTCACAACTTGGAATGATGCTCGGATAGCTACTGATGCTTATAACAGCTACGCGCAGATCGCCATCCGCGTATTTACCAGGAACAAGGTCGACTGGGATGGTAGCTGCGGTCCTCGCAGCAAGGAACGTAGCTGCTGTCTCGGTTGGCTTTGGGAATAATACACGAAAAAGCATCAAGTTAAAGATCGTGTCATCACAAACCGGAATGATTCTCGTATTTTAAAGTCACAATTTATAATTTTCTAGGCTAGTGTCTTATAATTTTGCTTCGGCGGTCTATTGGAATAATTAATTTTAATTTTTACCGCATTAGTCTTTTAGAATTTTGATTTCATGGTAATTATTAGAAAATTAGTATATGCACACACACAGATGAAACGTCATGATTATTGTAAGCGCGCAAAGCGTCATATACGTGTAGGATATAGTAAATAATAGTTAACAATATTATTCAACAGAAAATCTCCTAGACACCACATATTAAAACGGATATTTACCAAGGAATTGACTAACGGTAAGGAAATAGACCTTTGGGGTCGTACTTGATGTGGAGGATAGAGAAAAATGGCGCTTGGCGTTATATCCCTTTAAAGGCACATAACTCCCTCCGGTATATTTAACAGTTTTCCTCGATACATTACCGGAAATAGTTTTATATGAATTGATTTACCTTTTATTTGATTGTCTAAGGGTACGATCCCGGTGACAGATGTGGCGCGTGTACGCTAGTAAGCTTCTTTTTACCGCTCGGTCCGAGGAGTAGCTCACTCCCGCCAGAAAGCTTCTGGGCGATTTGGGGCTCCTTTCTGTGGTGACGTCACGCGATGTTTACACGCCGAGTCTGTGACGTAGGGATTCTTCGTGCACTTCAAGTCACGTGACTTGCCGCTTCTGATCGAAAGCCAAGTGAGATAGTAGCTGCCTTACTTGAGGCGCGCAGCTTCAATCCCAGTTAACCTTGTTCTGAGCTTATCAGGAGAAATGGCGAGTGAAGAACGCATTTATCTATTCCCACCAAGTAGATTTGCTATCGAATCGGTAAAGGAAAGGACAAAACGAGAATTGGAGCGACAATTAGGTTTATCCTATATTTACCGCAAGAAACTAGGAAAGAAGGGGTGGGGCAGGGGTGTCAGGATCCTGACACAGTGATGAACAAAACCAAAGGCGGAGAAGAAATTAAATTGCGTTTTGAGTTTCAGACGTAAATTGTCGTAGCAGACATAAGGCCTATGGAAAAAAACGTTTAGCTGCAGTACCAATTAAATTACAACTAGGGTCGGTCGGGAGAAGCTTTCTTTTTTTTTATGGTACACTTAAAACAGACCCAATTTTATGCCTTTTATTTAAGCTGTTTCTTTACAGTAACGCCGCGTATGATGCCCGCATTGAAGTTACAAATTAGGCTGCAAGGGAAAAAATAACGGTCAGGAGGACAAAATGAGATCGGTCGCAGAGGCGTAAACTTACTGCCCGAAGAAGGGGGGGGGGGTTTAAATTGGTCCTGCGGCCCCCCCCCCCCCCCCCAAAAAAGCGCGATACATAATGACCTGTCCCAAGCATGCCTCCTTGAAATAGCCAATAAATTAATATACGTAACAGTCGGCAACGACAGGACGTAAATTTTGACATCAACACAGAATAATCTTTTAATTGGTCAACTTCGTTCAAATAAAACTAACGTGTGGGTATTTTACCGCAGTAACAGACAGAAGACATTGATTATCATACCGTGCAGTCATCTGCGCCAGTGTTTGTTTACCTTTAGCATTCGTACGACGTGTCACATGGCGCGGCTCGGAAATGAGTATCCGAGACTAGCGTCGGATGTGACGTCATGCTTGTTTCACAGAGCAATGCGCGGTGCGGTCGTGTGAACTATATTTTAGCGCAGTTGACGTATGAGTAAAGCGGCCAGGACGGAGGGATTTATGTGCCTTTAATGGTCTTTAAACTTTAATTAAACTGGGCAGCTTCGCTAAGCCTTTCTTTCTGCCTCGACGCATAACGATAGCTGAGCTTAATATTAGCACGTCATGTATGCATTTATTCAAAGCAATGCATTATCTACAATACGTGTAACCTTTACACATAAAAATGTATAAAGCTACCTTATAAAAACTTTGTAACTTTAATACTCTTCTACCCTGCTCGAAAGCTCGTCTCGCCCCCCCCCCCCCAGTTCACCCCCAACCCCCAGCCAAAAAAAAATAAAACGTCGTCATCTATAAGCTGAGCTCCCAAGATGACTACTGCGAAGGCGTTTCCCAAGAGTGACTCCGCCTTCGAGTTCGAATCGTTTATCCGACTTAAAAATATTACCGCATTAAAAAATCTCACTTCTATTAAAAAAAAAAAACAACAACATTGGGATTGATTGGGATGCACATGACATTTTCCGGGCGTAAGGGGGCCCACGACTCTGCTATGCCACATAGAATTCTCACAAATTGGGAATATTTTTAAACATGACTTACGCAAATCTGTCAAGACGTCAGGCTTCACCAAAACGTAACCAGGAAACAGCCCAAAGCAACCAGCTCACAGCAATCTAGTGCCAAACCACTCTCTTTTAATAACGCGGTCGATATCGCAAGAAATGCACAAATTTAATCAGAAAATTGCCGCCGAACCGTTAAAGCCACTCCCTAAAGTCGAGATAAAGCAACTGTCTAAATTAAAACGAGATTACAAGGCACGTTCGACATGCGTTTGCAGTTGAGCCAAACACGCCATTGCGTTACTTCAGGCTGTCTGTTTTTTTAGCAGTTCGGCGGCGCAATAACGAAACATAATCTTGGTGATTTGGTGAGGGAAAAAGAATGCTATCAGAGAAGAATCGAAGATTCGCTTCCTTAAAAGGGTAGGCAGATATGGGAAATGTGCTGGTGGCGAAAACTCACCTCGGGGAAAAAAAATGGCCGAAAAAAAAGTGGACGAAAAAGGAACTGTTGTGTTTTGTCACTGTATAGGTTAGGTTAGATCAGTTGCCTTCACTGAACACGCTGTGCACTGGTTGGAACACATCGCTGCTTACCAGCTCTGCCTCCACAGAAATTGTGCACGGGCAGAAAACATTGTGTGTACTTTTTACTTAACGTTTTTAAAAAGTCAGCATGTGCACATGTATACAATCAAATGCGACGTTTCGGGATTTATCATCCTGTTGTCAAGCAAAAAATATATTTTATAGCATAAGTCAACAAGATACACGAAATTTAAAAAAACAGCACGAAATTTAAAGTCAGCACGAAACTTAAAAAAAAACTAACTATGCTAAACATTACAGTCGAGCAAAAAGATAAAACTAAACAAAAAAATGTCATCTATCAAATCTCGTGTGGCGAACCAACATGCACAGCTAGCTACATAGGAACCACGAAACAGGAACTTAATAAAAGGATTTCATCGCACAAATCCAACCTTAAATACAAAGATAAAACCAACTCTCTTCTTCAGCACCAGATAAAGACAGGGCACACCCTAGATCTTCAAAGTAAGCAAGTCATTTATCAAGAAAATAATTTTCGTGCATGTCTTAACTTAGAAACACTTTGCATCTTAACACAACGACCACCAGTCCATAATCCTTTGATGCCTAATAATAAACAGTTTTCGAAATACCAATCCTTCACAAATGTGGAATCGCAAATTTTTCCCACCAGGGCCATCCCACATAAATAGCCACCACCTCCGCTCTACAAATCTCTTCTTCCCTGCTTCGTTATGGAGAGGCCGTCCCAGTTCAGCTTTTGCTCTGACTGGGCTTCACTTTTTATCTTTTTTAAATTTTTATTTTTTACCTTTTACTGCTCTGGCTTGCTTTTCTTTAAAATGGGAAACCATTTAAGTGTATCTTGTGACTTGTAGCTTATGCTATAAAATATATTTTTTGCTTGACAACGGGATGATAAATTCCGAAACGTCGCATTTTATTGCATACATGTGCACTTGCTGGCTTTTTAAAAACGTTAACTACTTTTAGTACTTTTATTCTGTCTGTACTTTTTACTCACGCAGTGTGTTACTAACCGTTCACAATGTGATTGTGCACAGCGTCTTTAGTGTGTTGGCTCAAATTTCGCCAGGCGGCGAAAGAATTTCACACGGAAAATAATTTTTTTCTTTTTTTTTTCTTAGCAGCTCTTTCATTTTTTTTTCAATGTATTTTTTATTCTGTTTTTTTTTTTCAATTTTTTTTTCAATTTCTTTTCTTTCCCTTCCGTTAATTTTTCTATCCTTTTTTTTTTGGATAGGGCCTATATGATAAAAAATTTAGATTTGTAGTTTGGTTAACATCTCTGTAATGTGTGGCGCAGTGGCATCCCGGACCACTGCACTGTGACTGAGGTTGTTTTATTTCGCCATTGGTAATTCTTACTTACAGTATACTCTATTACATGCTGGGGTACGTGGAAAGTACGTGAACGCTGTTGCTCCAGTTATCAAGCTTCAAAAAAAAATTGTCAAAGTAACGGCATTCAAAAGACAAAATAAACATTTACAACCTATTTTTCAGCAGCTATAGGTATTCCGCCAGTTCGTCATCTATATGCTTATCGAGTTATAATTCGCTTTCGGAGAATAACACTCATGCTACAACTCTTTTTCTAACGAACTACCACACGTGAATCAAACAACTATTTTATTCAACCTAGAGTCAATAAAAAAAAAGATTGCATAAATGCAGCTATTTCCTTGGCAGCAAGCTATACAATAGTGTACCAAACAACTTAAAAGTTATTGTTGAGATTTACCCGTTTCTAAAATCTTTGTTGAAATGGCTAATGGCCTTAGTACTAACTGTGTAGAAATGTTATTCAAGATTTTAAGCAAAACTTTATCTTTCGCAATAAGTATGTCCTACATTGGCAATCCATTAGGTTACCATGCACTTTATTTTATAATTAGTTTTGTGTTTATAGTTCAAGTTTTATTATTACTTATGCGTTATGAAGTTTTGCAGCAACTTTTTCTTTTTGTACAACGTTTTGTACTTTAATGTATGGTGTCTTACATGGCACACGCGTGCGTCAGCTCTTGTGGGGTTTGGGCACATATTGTATTGTTGTACTGTTATTGTTTTCTTCTGTAAAAAACTCGCTTAGTACTTAGTTACTTACTACTTACTAATGACCCTAGCTGTCGACGTGCCATTTAGCCTCAACCGCCTCCCTTTTTTTTGGTTTTGGCGTGGAATACGCAAGTAAGCCAAATAGGGCAGTGACACGACGTAGTATTATTGTGTATAACTCTATGGTGGAGCCAGTAACTGGGTTAGCTGCAAGGAGCACTGGAGGGAGAAAGGAAGATCGTCTTATTGTAGCTAATGCTATTAGACTGGATTTCTTAAGCCTATAACCCGCGATTTTTGTTGTTGGAGAAAACAACGTTCTTTTAAGCCTAAGAAATCCGCTCTCAAAGCAAAGTCTTGACTAGAAGTGCCGTTTTTCCCGTTACATTTTAATCTAGTGCACCTTGTAGCTATTACCTCCAAACGGCCAATATGACGTCACATGACGCTGCTCTATAAGATGTTAGAAAGTTTTAAACACATTTTTTTGACAGGGTTCATACACATATTTGCAATGAATATCCCTGACCGTCCCTGTATTTTTATTTTTCAATGACACAGAGTTAACTGTTCACTGTGCAGGCCAAGCATCATAACTACTACATATGGTAGGCAGCTGCAAAATTTTTTCAATTACTTTTAATTTAAAAAAATTTGGACATGAAGCTGGGAGCAAAGCGAGTGGATTCACGGTTCATACTAAAAACAAAAATTCTGAAAATGAAAAAAAAAACCGGTTCATTAAAAACGGTTCTAAAATAAAACAGTTCATTCTAAAAACGAATATTCCTCACTATCACTGACTTCTCACCAATGTTCCATTTTTTCCATGACTTTCCCTGACCGTATTTCATATCCCTGACTATCCCTGATTTTCCCTGACTTTCCAGATCGGCATGTGAACCCATGCAATTGTGCTGAACACGCATAAAACTTTACTTACATACCTGCCCTTTCTTAAATCGTGCTTCCCGTGCTTCTCGCCATCCTTACAGTCAGAGGAACACGTTGAAATGACAAACTCCACACGTCCAGAATGAGTAAAGACTAATGAACGGTTTTTCAGACTTTAAACTTAAAAAGACTTGGGGACTTGGCACTGTGCCTCAAAACGTAAGTTTTACGGCCAGTTGACAAGCTTGGTTGCGAAATCAGCAGCAATTCTAATTCGTGGACTTTGTTTTGGGTCGAGAAGCTCAACCCATTCCGGAAAGTTCTTTTTTTAAGTGGTGAAATTTTACAGCCATTCCATTTAAAACATCGTTTGGCCCTATACTTCGGCCGGTTTAATTTGTAAACCTCTACTTTACTTTCATTCCAAGATCCAAAGTCAAGGGCGGGACTTGGAAAACGGAACGTGCCTTAGTTGCTTTTACACACTAGGTATGTCGTTGCTTAAGCACGGAACCACACTGATCTGCATACGTTATTACCTTGACTCGCCGGTCTTTTCTTCTTGCTGATTCGTTTCAACTATACTCTTGGAACGATTCTAAACATGCGCCCCTTTCTTGGAAGATGATTTCATGCATCTAAAAGGAAAAAAACCCACTGTGTTAGTCGGATTTACGCAACAAACAGGCAACACGACACTTTCTACTGGATTTGTTAAAACAAAGGTTGGATAAGGGTACAGTTAATATCTTTGTTATTTTATGACTATACATACTAGAGAGCAGAGCAGAGCAGTAGTTTGTAGGCATTAAACTGGATCAGTGGCGTGCACAGGGGAGGGAGGCATTGTCCCTGTCCTTTTTGGAGAGCGTGCCCTTTTAGCCCTTTTTGGAAAAAAAATATGCCCTATTTTTACTTTTCCGCACCGATAAATGCTGGCCCTGCAGCAGGAGAAAAGGCCTGTAGGCTCACAAAGGACCAAAAAGAAGGCCAAGAAAGGGGAAAAAAAGGGTAAAAATAAGTGACAATTAAAAAAAAAGTCCACAGGGAAAAAAAAAAAACCTCTGCGTGCTCTTTTGCTAAAATTGTCCCTGCCCTTTCGGAGGTCTGTGCACGCTACTGCATGCTACTGTGAGGTGCTAATCGTAATTTGGCTTGCATTTGTGTGCTTAGGCCTATATATTGGAGTATATTTGAAAAAAAATTAGGCTTGTATATATTTTGATGAGCAAATATTTCCTAGACAATCTTTAGGCACCTAAAAAAACCTAATTGTGCCAAACTCACAAAACGAACCCATGGCAACCTCAGCATCTGCAATAGTAATTCTATCCGTCGCATGTTTATATGCAGGTTGAGTCAAAAGTATCGACCCAGGGGATTTGATAGCCGCATGATTTGGTTTAGCCAACAAACAACCTTCGACCGTGGTCACCACGGAGGGGGCCACGTTTTGAGATCATCCACGGGTCGGATGGGCCCCCCCCCCCCTGCTCCCCTTACATAAATTTTCACTTCCGGTTCCTTTACGAATAGAGCATTGGTCCCAATTTGAGATTTGAGCGGGCAGTCAATTCATGGTGAATGCAAAAAACAGCACGTAAATCAGCCCACAATAGCACGAGCAATGGCCAAAACAAATTAGTACAAATGTTGGTTTTATTGCATAAAATAACGTCATGAGCTTGACTGGTCAATTGCATGCAATAATTACAGCAAGGAATTGCAAACGTAACGAAATTCGGCGAGCACAAGCTTGGAACATGTTTGTGGTACATGTAGCACACCGGTATTCGACCTAATAGTCCGGGGCCAAGTGGTTTTTCGTGCACCTTTCGTGGTGAAAGCATTTCACCTGTTGAAACGTCTTAAGGTACTCCTAGGCTTTCAAAAAAACTTTGGTTCCAGACTGGCAATCATAGCAGGTGGCCGCCATCTTGGATTCAAAATGGCGGCCATTGCAAAACTTCAAAACTCAGATTTCTACAAAACTAATTATCCGATTTTAATTTTCTAAACACTGTTGGAAAGGCCAGAATATAAGCTAAAATTTATTTCCTATCAACTATGGTCCATTTACTAAAGCTTTACGAGCTATATAGATTCAAAGATTCAGTTGTCATGAAAATTGCTCTTTCCAAGTGTTATTTTGTATTTTACAGCTCAATGGAGGAAGATACCAACAAATAACATGGTACATAATGTGGGACTTATTATTTTAACTTACTAATGAGCTTTATTAAATTTTAAGTAAGTAATTTGGTAGTCATGTGTGTTATTTTAAGCAAATATACATGGCACAAACGTTTTCATTACAGTATACAATGTTTTTTTTACGAGTAAATAGTGAATATGAAGAAAGTAGTGCAATTTTTCTACCCTATGTATAATATGACCCGTCTTCTTCATCGGAGGTATCTTCTGTTTCAGTTGTTCTATTAGGGTTCAGACAGGACTCTTCATGATTTGAACAGTCGCATAGTTCACAACATTGTAGATTGTTAGCACTGCACTTGCATCGGACAGTAGCACACCTTGTTTTTATACACGAGCACTGTACAAGCTCGATTATCGAAGTAGGAGCAGGCCCAAGCGTTGTCGTCACTGGCTCGAAGGTCTCACCCATTTGTTGCCATCCAAATCCATCTGGGGATATGTGCGGAGGGTTGGGGATGATGTCTTGAGACCATATATTTGCTTGATATTGAGTACGCAGGATAGCCTGTTTAAGTGCTGCCTGAGTTGGAGGTAAGTTTTCAGCTTGACACTGTTTCTTGTGAAACATCCACCAACGTAATTCTGTAATAAATGTTATTTTGGTGGAAGGTGCATAAAGTCGGCACACAAAAGCTTCAAGAATATCACAGATATTTGCATCAAGAGAACTTGCATTCCCCAGCATTGTAAATGCATTCAATGTCTCGACGTCCGATCGTTCAAATATTTTCCAGCATGAGAGCTTTCCTTTATTGAAGAAGCTTCCGGTGTTGTCTGCACCAGAAAAAGCATGAAAAGCCGGCAAAGCAGAAGATTTCAATGCACCAATGGCGTTAAAAATTGAACCTACGGATATCACTCTACTTCTAAGGCCTTTCCCAGTTACAAATGACGTACTAGGACAAAGCTGTGGGTACCTACGAACAGCTAATACTAGCACATCAGTATCCGGTGACACAATGTCTATGTGGGTAGCTCCTCTTTGAGTAGCATCGTACGCATGTAAAATCAGTTTGGTGTCCGCCTCTTCTTGGGTACTGGCAAGGTGTTCAAGGTTCAAGTTTGTAGCTTCTACTTGGGTGCCAAATGCAACTACTGTGCGTCTAGATTTTGACGTTGACTGTTCTATTATTTTAGTTGAGAGGTACAAAGTTAAGGCTTGTTTTGTGTTGGAGTGCTCTAACAGCTTTTTCATTGTAAGATGCCCTATAGGGGTTGTGTCGCCAATTTTATATGCAACGGGTTGCGAGGTAGGTCCTTGTCGACGTTCTCTTGTTGCAGTCTTCAAGGACATGGGTACGTCATATCGATCGAATATCACATGCATTTCACTGTAACTACCGTAGCTCCTTTCCAAACGCTGAGTAAACACATCAGCTAATTGTTTACATGTTTTTATATCTTTGCTTTTATCCAGTGACTGAAGCTGGGCCATGCCATCTACAACAACGACTGTGTGACGAACATTATCACAGCCTAACTGGGCTGTAAGAGGGGGCTGCTCCTCCTGTTTGGCCCTGTCTTCAAGTATATCCATTAGAGCACTTTTGTTCCCGCAGTGATGTAGTGCCCCATCCACAGCAAAGAGAGACCTTGGAACGACAGAAAACTCGTAAGCACCAATGCACTGTTTAAGATTAATTTCTGGACGTGATTTTGCAACAACAAGAAGGCGAACCAACAGGGCATTAGTCTCTTTCAGTTCAACAATGGTGTCTTTCACCTTCACTTTTATTTTTTTGGCACTGTCTTTCCACATTTTCATATTTAAGTTCGGAAGCTTGTCCCATACGTTGCATTCGTTGCTCAGTATCCTCTTTGCAACAAACTCCTCGTACATCTTCTGACCCATTTCATTTCTTGATACTATGTCTGCCTTCACTTCATCTGGCATTACTCTTTTTGTAACAATATTTACAAGTTCATCAGAGTTGTCCTTGAAAGGGTTTGTAACCTCAGTTAACACATTCATCAGTTTCTGTGTATGGTCATTAAGTCGCTGCAGCACTGCTGGGTTGTTTTCATGGTGTTTGGCCTTATTAGAGGTGTGTATGCCAGCCAGTTCTTGTGATTCTCCAGCCAATCTTGCCAACTCGGGGGCTATTAGGAAGAAACGTGTGCGTGCATTGGCGTTTAGAGTAATTCCACTTATACCTCCTGAAACTTTCATGCTGCGATTAATGTGTTCTAAAGCATGATCACCACCAATTGAGCAGAAAGGAACCCCTGTCTTATTTACCACCCAGTTGCCGCTGTGAAATTCCTGTAATAGTTGAGGTGAAGTAGCTCCTAAACTCTTCATGTCAGCTAGGTACAGTGGAGTTGCTCTAGCATAGTTCCTTTTGTCATGTGCAAAAAAATACTTAGCCAAGGCATCCAACGAACTTACGTGCAACTGCCAATCACCCGTCCGTACACTTCTAATAAATATACAGAGTTCAATCACCATTTGCATGTATTGCAGCATAGCCCTGAACATAGGTCTACTTGAACCTGCTTCTTCAAATGCTTTCAGCTTAGATTCTACCTGCATGGACTCTTCGAACATAGCCTTCAGTTCAGCATGGACAATCTTTATCCTATCGGTAATACCATCTGTGCATGCACGATTTAACTCCTTAGCCTTCTCTTGAAGTCGATGAGATTCTGTAGGGTATGCATCTCTAAATGCAGAGAAGTATAGCTGGTACATTACTTCTAGTATTGTTAGATGTGCATGTACGCCTCGCCTGATATGCTTACCATCCAAAATCTGTCTTAGTGTTGTGGCACTGTATATGTTCGCTTCAACAAGGCATAGATCGATTCCGCTGTTTTCAATGTAATTGCCTATTGTTCGTAAGCAGGCCATGACAATGTGTAACTCTCCTGGGCGCAATATAATGTTGGAAAGGTCGGTTCGGTGCATTTGGAGTTGCTTGGCGGGTATATACAATCCCACATCAAGGGATACAACAGTTTTTCCTTCCCCAACAACATGCGTAGTAATGGATTGTGCTTGTAACAATGTGGTTAATAGAGTAGACCATTCGTGTGCTGGGGCTGGTATAAGGGGTGCAGCTGCAACTCGTGCAAAAGCTTGGGTATTACTAATGCAAGAATGGTAGGCTGCCCATGTTGGAACATCTCTAGACAAAGGTTCTGTTACTAATGCCCCTTCATTGCCAGGCTGTTCACTCCTTGATGCATGCTCAGTTTGGCCTGAATCTTCGTCTAGTTTATTCTCTATGTTTATTACAGAAACTCCTGATTGGCTTAATAACGTAACAGTTCTTCCAAGTAACCAGGGTGCATCATGTTTGCATGCACTGGTAAAGTCTGTCCTTGGGGTTTGAGTGTATGCGGTGTACGAAAGATATGTCGGTTTGGGTGCTTTGGGCATTTGGCATGGGAGCAGTTTAGTTGCTATGTCTGGCAAGTCTTCATCCTGAAGAGTCTTGTGATGCTTACTATCTATCAAGATTAGAGGCTGTGGTTTGTCAACTGGATCCACACGTTGATACATCGCCAGAGCCGTCACATGAGACGTACCTTTACCATCAGGCGTGTCTTCAAGAAAGGCTACGTTATCAATAGCAAAAAATATATGACGCTTCTTCACAAAGTCTAATGGCACAAAGACACCGCCATTTTCTGTTATATTTTGGAGTATGCTTTCCGCTAGCTGAGTTTCCATTCGCAGTACTCGTCCGTATGGTATACTTATGCCAAATGCGTGTAAGTGTTCTATGGCTTTCTTACTGCGGGATGCTTGATGAATGGCAAGACCAACAGCAACTTGACGGGGGACATCCATACTTGGTTTGAACGTACTGTACTGCTTTCTAGACACCTGCCTGTCTGTTTTTATAAGTGAAATTGCCATTTGACATAGACTTGTCACGTCTTTGTCTATCTGCTTTGTTTTTCTTTCAGTGACTACTGCTTGGGTTGGCCCTGCAATTAACCATCTGAAAAAGGAATAAAGGCTTTCAGGTTGGTGTTTTTCGTTGAAGTCTAACAAGGAACCGGTGAACTTCCACCTTTCACATTTCAACATAGCCCTCCGGAGAATAACGGCTGCATCGTAAATGGCCTTCATATCAGAAGATTGTGAAGCTTCTTCTGGATTAGCTGCACTGTCAAGCACACTGCCTTTAGACGAGTTCAGACTAATCAGTTCTGGTTGGGTTTTATGAGATGGCTTGTGTACGACAACATCAGGAATTTCTTTTTGTATAAGTGCTTTCATTGCTGGCTTTCTCACAGAAAATTATTGAATGTTGTTATCTGCACGAATACTTTCAAATGTCGATTGCAGTGAAGACATGCTGAGAATGTTACCTTGTATAAGAAGACTTTCAACAAGGGAAAGGAACTCGACTTCAGCGCCTGCTTGTGCATCTTGTAATTGCAGTTTCACACTAGTTACCCCCTCTCTAAGCACATGAGTTACGTGTTGCACCCAGCATTTTTTGTGGTACCGAATATCTATGGCGTGTGCATCTGAAGGATCAATAGCTGTACTGTGTTTTACTTGTAATTTTTCGTTCTTACTTAATTTCATGGCGTTCGACAGGTTGCAACCAGCTCCAGAAGTTGCAACCTTGTGAAGGGGATTATATCGTGTAGCATCACCATCACAAAAAAAGCACTTTTCTGGATTGTAAGGGACAGTTTGTGACCTCGTCAGTTTTATACGTTTTTCAGGTGGCTCTGCAGACCCAGAAGGGAGAACATTTTCAACAAACGCTTCTTTTTTCTGGCTGCTGCATTGTGCCTCATGACGAAGTCTTGCTCTTTTTATATGTTCCACATTAGTTAATAATTTGTAACACGTATTGTGCCACTTTGCACATTTAGTTTTAAGGCTACTAGCAGATTGGTTCCCTAGTTTTGCACTAACAGCTACGTATTGCTTTTCCTGGTAACCACAACGCAGGCGGATTGTTTCCAAAACTTTATCATAAGAAGATTCTTTTGGTTCAGCAGTCAGTTTTTCTTGTTTCTTGGTTTGACAAAGAATGCAATAGTAAAAATTAGTCTGTGCGTAGCTCTTACTCGTTAATGTTGTGGTATTTTTGGCAGCCTCCATATCATATTATATCTTACCACGGAATTGTAATGACACTGTCAGAAATCTGAAACATAAATACATTCCTAAGTTTGACACGATAGATACACAATATATATATATATATATATACACATGTATATGTGTATCCAAGATATCGCATTACGTACCTTTCAACAATTATTAAGTCTCTCAGCAGTGTCAGACCTGCAAACGCAAAACTGTCGTGGTTTCTGGGTGAAGCTAACATGTTCCAACATGATCTGGAGTAGTTTTATGGCAGTGATGTCATCCAGTGCAGAGTGGCGCGATCTGTTGTCTTGTTTTTAAGTTTGTTCCAAAATAGCTCACGGATTCCAAACATCCGCCTCTTATGGCACCTAAGCACTCAATTAAAACATACAATAGCTTATTTGAAAGCTAAATAATAAGTTCCACATTATGTATCTTGTTTTTTTTAATATCTTTCACCATTGAGCTGTAAAATACAAAATAACACTTGGAAAGAGCAATTTTCATGACAACTGAATCTTTGAATCTATATAGCTCCTAAAGCTTTAGTAATTGGACCATAGTTGATGGGAAATAAATTTTAGCTTACATTCTGGCCTTTCCAACAGTGTTTAGAAAATTAAAATCGGATAATTAGTTTTGTAGAAATCTGAGTTTTAATATTTTGCAATGGCCGCCATTTTGAATCCAAGATGGCGGCCACCTGCTATGATTGCTAGTCTGGAACCAAAGTTTTTTTGAAACTAGGAGCACCTTAAGACGTTCCAACAGGTGAAATGCTTTCACCACGAAAGGTGCACGAAACGCAAAATATGACCACTCGGCCCCGGACTAAAAAAAAACCGGAAGGAGAAACTTTATTTTGGGCTGGTAGGGTGG
>JAHWFP010180260.1:9042-59336 GCA_023313725.1 Lithobius niger | reverse complement strand
AAAAAAAAAACCGGAAGGAGAAACTTTATTTTGGGCTGGTAGGGTGCGGGCCGGGGCGGGGGTCAACCTTGCTTGATCTCAGTACTTAGTGCCCTAAGTGTCCATAAAAAGACTTCTTTCTTGATCACTGATATCCGGGAAGGGAGGTACCACTCACTAGGCTAGTTGACGTAGACAGTATGCTTATATGGCAGACAGCCAATTTGTTGAAACATGTTCGAACCTCGACATGTGGTTCAAGGTCGAATACCACTTCGTTTGCTACAACCACCTGCACAAACCTTTGCTTGCCGAACGCTTACCAATTTCGTTACGTACGTTTGCTATTCCCCACTGTACTTGTTGCATGCAGTCAACCAATTGAAACAACTGCTCAGGATATTATTTTATTAGTATTAAAAATACTAATATAAAATATAAAATGCGGATGTAAGCCTTAAAACACTTAAAGCTTTAAAGGAACAGATATTGGAAAAAGACATGTAAGCCATCAGCGTCGCACTAACACGTGTAAAAGAATCTCCAGCGACCCAAAAAACAAGCTCGAGCTTCTTTTACACGTATTAGTGCAACGCTGATGGCTTACATGTCTTTTTCCAATATCTGTTCCTTTAAAGCTTTAAGTTTTTTAAGGCTTACATCCGTATTTTATACGCTTAAGCGTTTTTTAATACTAATATTCCGTATTTTTTTTCTTGTTTCAGCAAGAATAACACAGACAAGAACACTGTAATCACCTTAAAATAACTGTTATAAGAGAGTCTTTTCCATGGCTGATTCGTTTTATGGTGCTAAGAATGACTTTTACACCCAATTTCATGTTTTTAGCTTGATCTGTAAGAATTTGTTGCCCAAACCCCTGGGAGGCATCACGGGAGGGGGGGGGGAGGGGGTCTGGGGCGGGAGACACTTTGGGGTATTTCATAGGGGTCCATGGATGGTTCGATTTTTACTGTTAAGAAAGACTTCTGCACCAAATTTATGTTTTCTGCAAAATTTCTGCAAAAATGTGTTACTCCACTTAATTATTTCTGCCCAGTGCTCTACAATAATAATTGTTCTACTGACCAGAATACTGCAGTCGCATGAAAATCGTGTTCAAAAGGCCCTGGTCGGTGTTAATACCTGTATTTTAAGCTATACAAATAGAAAATCGGTTCATTAGGTCGATCTCTAGGTAAGGGCAACATTTCTAGCCCATTTGGCTTTCCGTGTCAAGAATATTGTAGTTACATTAAAATAGCATGCTAAAGACCCTAGGCCTTATCCATACCTACGTTTTAAGCTATAGAACTAAAATCGGTTCAGTGGTTCGACCTCCAAGTAAGGGCAAAGAGTACATTAATGATTACTGCCCAGTGCTCTACAATAATAATTGCTCTGCCGACTAGAATACTGCAGTCACATCAAAATCGGGTTCAAAAGGCTCTGGTCGGTGTTAATACCTACATTTTAAGCTATACAAATTGAAAATCGGTTCATTGGTTCGGTCTCTAGGTGACAGCAAAAGTGTTAGCCCATTTGGCTTTCCGTGTCAAGAATATTGTAGTTACATTAAAATAGCATGCGAAATGCCCTAGACCTTGTCCATACCTACGTTTTAAGCTATAGAACTTGAAAATCGGTTCAGTGGTTCGATCTCCAGGTGAGGGCAAAGAGTCCCAACAGCTACATTAATGATTTTTGCCCACAGTGCTCTACTATAATAATTGCTCTGCCGACGAGAATACTGCAGTCACATCAAAATTGGGTTCAAAAGGCCCTGGTCGGTGTTAATACCTACATTTTAAGCTATACAAATTGAAAATCGGTTCATTGGTTTGATCTCTTGGTAAGAGCAAAATTTCTAGCCCATTTGGCTTTCCGTGTCAAGAATATTGTAGTCACATTAAAATAGCATGCGAAAGACTCTAGGCCTTGTCCATACCTACGTTTTAAAGCTATAGAACTCTAAATTTGGTTCAGTGGTTCGACCTCCAAGTGAGGGCAAAGAGTACATTAATGATTTCTGCCCAGTGCTCTGCAATAATAATTGCTTTGCCGACTAGAATACCGCAGTCACATCAAAATTGGGTTCAAAAGGCCCTGGTCGGTGTTAATACCTACATTTTAAGCTATATAAATTGAAAATCGGTTCATTGGTTCGGTCTCTAAGTGGGAGCAAAAGTTTTAGCCCATTTGGCTTTCCGTGTCAAGAATATTGTAGTTGTATTAAAATAGCCGGGAAAGGCCCTAGGCCTTGTCCATACCTACGTTTTAAGCTATAGAACTTGAAAATCGGTTCAGTGGTTTGATCTCCAGGTGAGAGCAAAGAGTCCCAACAACAACAACAAGAAGAAGAACAACAAGAAGAAGAACAACAACAACAAGAAATCGCCATGCTGTGGACGCCGAACGGTTCAATTGCTGTCATTAAAATTTGTAATGCGGTGAAATAGTTATGACAAGACCCCAAATACCGAATTTCGTTGGTCTATGTCAGCTTTGGGCGAAACTATAGGGGTTCAAAGTTTGACGTTTAACACGGAAGTTCATGCTGAGGCTTACATAAGGACCGCTACCGCGGTCCTTGATGCAATAAAGCCAACATTTGTACTAACGTGTTTTGGTCATAGCTCGTGCTGTTGTGGACCGATTTATATGCTGTTTATGATCTCAAAACGTGGCCCTCCTCCATGGTGACCAATGATCAGTGGTTGTTTAATGACTTAACCAAACCATGTGGCTGCTGAATCCACTGGGTGGATACGTTTGACTCACCATGTATATAGCTTTCTGCAGTCTAAAACGCTCCTAAACCGTACAGACTATTAAGCATCAACTCCCCCCTCCCCCCTTACGTGTACAGTTACCTCTCAACCCCTTTCAACCTCTTCCCACCAAACTGCTTAACATCCCTAATCTCTCAGACCCCTCCCAACCTCCACTTTCCCTCAAAACCTATCCAACCCCTCCAACCTCTCCCAACTATCCAAACCTAATCTCTCTCAACCTCTTTAACCTCTCCCAACTCTTAACTTTTTCTAACCCCTCCGAACCATGCTTCTAACTTCCCAACCTTTCCTAATTCTCTAACCTCTTCCGACCTCCAAGTCTCGTCCAAAAACCAAGGTGATTTCTGTGACAGGCTCCAGCAGTCTTGTCGGGAGATTACCTTTCAAATGACCTACATCTTTAGGCTTGGGGAGATGCAGGTATCCCCTTAGCAATACCTGCATCTCTATCCGTCTGGTAGTCCTCCCAAAAGTTCCGGCAGCTCTGTTATCAGTACGTCGGATGTTCATTGATGGGTCGAGGTCAGAAATTGGCGTAGCATATACTTGTGTGCATGAGGGGGTGACTGTTTCCCATCATCGTCGATCAGGTTATTCTGTGTCTTCGACAGAGCTTTTGGCACTCGGTCATGCTGTTAAATGGATCTGAGTTACGCATTTTATCATCTTCAGTGATTGCATGATGCCCTGGAATTCTGAGCATCTTACAACCCTCGGAACCCCTTGACACAGCGAATCCAAACTCTGCTTTCCGGCAGGCTTGGCCAGCGGAAGACTGATTTTCGCTTGATCTTGGGCCGTATTGGGCGAACTGGGAATGAACATAGCTGATGCAGCAGCGAAAGGGGAACGCTGTGGTCATCTCGAACGGGATCTCCTTTCCAACCCTTCGTCTGAGGTTGCATGATGGATGGCGCGCCTTATGAGACAGATAAAAGGCAATAAGTTGTGAGCTATAAAAGTCACTGTACAGGTTTGGCGCTCTTTGTCGACACAGTCGCCGATAAGAAGTGGTGTTGGCCCGTTTGCTTATTGGTCACACCAACCAAACGCATTGTTTCCTTTTAAGGGGAGAATTCCCTCCAGGATGCCATTCCTGTCACTGGCTAATTGCGGTTTATCAATTGGAATGTCGCCATCATGATGGATTGATGGTGTTCGCCGCTGTTCCTATCTTCCATGAGACTTAGCAAGTCAATCGTACGATGACCCTGTCTTCCTGGTTTTTTTTTTTTTTGCAGGAGGTGCAGATGTTTGATGAGATCTGGGTTGGGGTTTGTTTAACATTTCTGGAATGTGTATCGCAGACGTGGCAACCTGGACCACAGCACTATGACTGAGGATGGCACTAATGACCCAGCTGTCAACCCGCCATTAAGCAGCACAATCACCCTCTAACCTCTTCTAACCCATCTCAACCTCTCCTGACCTCCCAAGCACTCCTAACACTCCCAACTTCTCCCAACCCCAACAAAACTCTCCTAAACTTTCCAACCTTTTCTGACCTCTCCGACCCCTCCCAACTTCTCTAACTCCAGCCACCTCTCCCTACTGCTCTAACGTCTTGCAACCTCTCAAACCTCCACTAACTTCTGCTGACCTACCAACCCTTGGTTAGAGGTAAAATGTGGCGATTTACATTTTGTATATTATAATGACGTAGTAAGTAAAATTAATTGCTTTTTTAAATTTTGTTTTAAACTTTTTTGTTCTAAACTTCTAAATACAAAAAAAAAATTGAAATGTGCTGCATACAGTGTTTTATACAAATAATATACAATAGTTTACCCTACTCATCAAACTTAAGTGTCTTCAACAGTTTTGAGTTAGAGCGACTGAATTTGCTCCCCATGTTCAATTTTGAAGGGCGCTGTCATACCATAATCTTAAAGTTGATGTATCGCAGATGGCTGTGCCTTAAATCGTGAATCCGCCCGTTCGGTAAAACACGTATCGTCCTAGGTTGAAGCGGCGAAGGAGTTTCGTTTGTCTAATCTAATCTAAGGCCGACTGGGACCCAAATTGTGTTTCTCACATCCCGAATTCCCGCCCAGTTCTCGCGCTTCTGCGCGTTGTTTTGATAAAATAAGATTAAGGGCTCGTTTACGCAACGACTCGCTTTTGCATTCTCGCAGCTAGAAGCTAGAAAACAACTGAAATTACAACGTGGCGGTGGTTTTAGTTCTGCCGGCTCAGACAAAAACAGTCAAAAACGACTGTGAAAATTGTTCGTCACGAAGAATTCTTTATCTTTTTTGCCTCGCAATATACGACTGCAATCATTTACTGAAACAATGTTGGATTTCCCTAACCCAGGTAGTGTTGCTGCCATGGCAACGAAACCTTTGCCATCGCGATTAAATTCTAGCTGGGAGAATGCAAAGGCGAGTCGTTGTATAAACGCACCCTGAATGCCTGTTAGCGATGCATTTGGCAAACTAAGATTCTAGCGATATTGAATGAAATACAGGCCTCCCGGCGTAAAATGGCCTGGATTTAATTAGGTTTCTAGAAAAAATGTGTGGCAATTTTAGGGAAAATTGAGGAATTTAAACCACATAACATTTTGTCCACCCTTCTCACGCGAGCTTTTTCACAAATAGGTGCTAACAGCCACAGCATCACAGAAGATATGTGGGACTTATGAAGTACATAATTTTTTTTCCTATATTTTTTCTTTTAACTAAGTCTCCACCGTCACATCTCCCCTTCAAAACGTCTGTTAGTTTGGTCAACTTTTTTTTGGTTTTATGTCTTCGTTATCATTTTTTTTTTTAATACCAGTACTAGATAGTTTTTACTGCAAAATGAGAATCAACAGAAAACATCAAGTTCACATGGGTATGATTATGGATTGTTCAAAAAAGAATAATTTGGGAACATGTTTTTCAAGCATTTTCTCTTTTTTTAAAAATTTTTCCCAACAGTCGTAACTTCTTTGATTTTAATTTTTTCAAAGTATCTTTACATGCTTTTATAGGTCGCTTACAAAGAAAGTGTAAAAGTGTCCGCGGCCTATCTTGAGTTCTCCGCAGAACGAACACAGATAATCGATTGTACATTTTCAGTAGCAGAGTGCCTTGTTGATATCCAAGATGGTTACACAAACAATGGCGGTCATCGAGTAAAGCCACCCCATCCAGGAAGACGTAGCCGCTCACAAAATACTTGCAGGACTCAAGATACACCGCACTCACAATAGTCATATTTTAAGAATTTCAGGAAAGAAGGCACCTTTCATGAGATTTTAGGAAAATTCAGTAAAATGGAAATATTTTAGGAATATTAGTATAAGTTTGGGAGGTCTGGAACTGGCTAGGACGAAGCAAAACATGCAGCTTTCCCAGAGGTGCAACACGGATAATCCCACGTCGCATTAATCAGCTCCCGACAGTACAATTCAAGTGTAATCAACTTGTAGCAGTGGTGATTTAAAAGGACATACCTTCTCACTCATTAACATCGAGCATCCTGCGCGAAATAGCTTTTGCAACATTTAGTAAAGTAAAATTGTTAAATATTTTAAAAATTTAAAAGTGGCCAAATGGGGACCACGATCAGTGCTGCTTGAAGGCACGGAACGGAACGAAGTGGCGTCTGCCTGGATGGTTCTGCCTTTTTTTTTTTTCTGTACGTTTGTGTCAAGCAGCGCCCCTGGTGTTGAAATTTGCAAATGTTGATATTTTGTACGCGTTCGATGTATTCTGAAAATATATTGGTTTTTGGAAGAATTTGGTGGTTCTGTTCTCGTTTGTTTTGGTGAACATGGGTTTCTGAAATGACGCATTTTAATGACTTTTATTCCTTAGGCCATGCAAATAAAAAAAAAAAATGGTTCTCAGGCCCTCCCGCATCGATTTTTTTGTAAGAAATAAAAATAATTAATGCCGCATTTATTAGTGACTTTTCCAAAGTCAACATTAGTCTGATCACTACTGTTGTACAATACTACATAATCCGCCGCATCAATTAAAAAGCTTTGCATCAATTTTTTTTTTTGTGGGGGGAGGGGGTTTCTGAAATCTGATCTATGCTTGCTTCGAATACAAATTTTCGAAAAATAGATTTTTAAATGCTGTGTTGAAGCAATCTGGCTATTTTTTTTTAATGTGAGGCCTCAACACGTTCTACTTGAAGCAATATATTTGCTTCAATGAGAAATAAAAGCTTTAATTATTATATAGATCGGGATCACGAATGCCTTACCACCAAGGTTAGACCTACCAGGGCCACAATGGTCCCCGATGGCATCGCCAAACGTGAGGGACAAGTGGGGGGGGGGGGGGGAATAGGGAAGGAAGAAAGCCGGTATCAATTGTCAATGTTTCTTAAAAAATAATAATAGAATTATGTATCGTACAATTTGTCACTGGCTGTCAATACGTACAGAAGGAGCCAACAAGATGTTGAGTGAGAACGTTAATCCTCGACGTTTTGAATCACATCCGATTCATTTTCAAAAGGAACCCTTAACTAAAGAAACATATAAACACAAATCAGGCTTGAGGGAAGCCAGTAGTCAAGTCAAGAGTACATTTAAAAATTTAAAATTTAGAAAAAAAGCGAGCACACTTCTAAATTTTAGATTTTTAAATGTACTCTTGGCTTGACTCCAGGCTTCCCTCAAGCCTGATTTGTGTTGACGTGTTTCTTTAGTTAAGGGTTCCTCTTGAAATTGAACTCAAATGTGATTCGAAACGTCGAGGATTAACGTTCTCACTCAATACCTGATTGGCTCTTTCTGTACATTCTGAATTTTGGTGGTTTTTTTTTATTCTGTACTGGCTGTTAGTAACACGACGTGATCCTTGCCAGACCAGTTCCTTCAGCAACAAACATTATTATTATTATTATTTAAAAACTGTAAAACAACAAATATTGAAATGATAAGAATAAATAAACAGACATATACAATGCCTATATGAAATAATAGCTATGGAAAGAGGAATTTTTTTTTATATACCAAACATATTCAATAAAATACCAAGAAACATGCTATGCTACCAGAATATGAATAAAATAAAAAAAAAACAATTAAAAACTTTAATACAATTACGATAATACAAAAGAAATATATATATATGGAGTATATTAAGAAGTGCCTTTAATAAGGTGTTAATTAGTGAATAAATATCCATAAGATATGATAAAAATGTATGAGATATTTATTTGTATAATTGCTTAACTTTGTAACATCAGCTACTGTGGTAGAAATGGAGATGTACGTGATTAGGCTTAGTTACATTAAAAATGTAAAAATTTATAAATGTTATGTTTATGTAGTTTTTGCACAAGTCATACATTATGACTTCGAGCATTACAATGTAAGTTGTAATTGAATAAACTATCATTATTATTTTAAAAAAAGAAAAAAAATGCTTTTTGAATTCGATCAGGACTTAAAACGAAGGCATCGCAATTGCGAGTTGTTGTGATTTAGTGTGACGCGCAGAGCGAAGCAGATCATTGGAACTTCTTATCAAGTGTGTTTGTCAACGATATCTTTTGAACCTCTGACCGATTCAATCCAAATTTTCCACATGCATTCCATTTACGCCCCATTTCAGAATTTACATTCGTAAATAAAAAAAACAACTGGGGACCGGGTTTCGGAGATTTTGACACAAATTGTGAAAGATCCAGGCAGATCACGAACACAACAATAGATAAAGGCTTTAAAACGAAGGCTTCGCGATTGCGAGTTTTGTTGTGATCATGAAACAGTTGAACTAACGTCCTTTGCAACTACTAAATTGTTAAGGAAAAGGGAAAAGGTCGAATTAACATTCTTTTTTTTTTTTAACTCCTAAGGTTATCTCGATACTGAGAAGGCCAACTTGCTATTGCTAGGCAATGCGTACGATCGTTCACATGCTACAATCGGTTTGAGCACGAGTGTGTTTCTGGAGATCATCTCTTCCCGAATCCACAGGAATGGACTGACCCAGCTCGAACCCTGCATATGCTACATTACTAATAAGATATAGTTACAGCCAGTTTCGTGCACAAATAAAACCACACTACGTTTCGGGAGGACAACCTCCCGTCTTCAGGTAAAAATAAAACACTAAAACATTTTAAAAATTCATGGCAGTATCTGCCGAGTCACCAAGTCTATAAAAACAAACCATTCTTGGTGAGTTGGTGACTCGGCAGATACTGCCATGAATTTTTTTAATGTTTTAGTGTTTTATTTTTACCTGAAGACGGGAGGTTGTCCTCCCGAAACGTAGTGTGGTCTTATATGTGCACGAAACTGGCTGTAACTATATCTTATCTTCTAAAAGTGCTGAAACTTCTCAAATGCTACATTATTCACAGAAATAATGAATAATGATATAATGTTTAACTGAAAGACTTAAGGTAGGTCAGCTGTCGACGCACCATTAAGCTTCAACTCAAATCTTAAACTTCACCGATTGAAAGTCTACAGAATCTGGCAAGATCTAGCTCTATCCACTACTATCTAGCACTTGCCTGCATCAAGCGAAGGAATGCACAACGCCATATCTTTTAACGAAACAAACAAGCCACGACCTCCTTAATTCTTCAGTGAAAATTTGGTATGTCCTCGTGCACCTGGGAGCAAGCTCTAACGGTTAATAATATCACTGCCGTTCGATGGCGCCACGGTATTTTCGTACGATTTTCAACCAGTGACAGTGCCACTTTAAAAGTGTTCAATGACACCAGCTATATACAAACGTGTACTCATAAAATACGTAAGTACTTAAAACGCAGTGGGGTTATCATTTTTTATCCTTCACAACTCTTTCTACTCCCCGTCTTCCCCAGTCCCCCAGTTGAGGAATCCGACTCAATTCCGTGTACATTATAACAGTTACTATACATACATGACCTTTTCACACACGAGCAATGGTTGCAATGAGAAGAGGAGGCGGGGGGGGGGGGGGGATGCGACGTTCTCTCCCCACCCCCCACTCCAACCTCTTAAAACAAGATGCACTAACACTGCATTAGTAATTCGACTAATTCGCAGACGAGCAATTATTTCGGGATACCCGGTCTACTTCACGGATATCTATTACTTAGTAATTCGACGTGTCTTATGGTAGAATAAAAAATATCTGTAATTGACGTATGAAGTTAGAACGGCAGACATACCAACAGGACACTAGTAAAAAATCTAAATGCATGGTGTACTGAAGAATATCTACTATATTGCACATTATATTAAAAAAAAATTGTCTCGTAACGTTTGCTACTACGACACGGCAAATGAGCTAGAATCTTGTGTGCGACGATGCAATCACTGACCAGATAAGTTTTCATCGGACGCTGATATTGGTTTTCTTACAAAAAAACAAACTGAAAGCTTCGTTGTTTTACAGTTTCCCGTACCCGTTTGTTCTTGTTCATATCAGACTTTTACATTTTAAAAATCTTCTAACACCATATTTCATAAATTCAGCAGGTAATTTGGTGGGGGGGAGGGTACGAGAAATCCTAATGCGCTGAGGGTACGTGAGGTTGACTACTTTAAATTTATTTACACCTTTTAGGTGTATTAACAAAAGTTAAAATATTCACACGAAAATTGTGACAAAGTCCACATTTAATATAACGCTGCAATTTCATGTAGCCAATTTTTGTTGGGCTACTCAATACAAAGTACTCGTTTTACTAGCGTTTTATAATCATCTTTATTATTATTATTTGTAATTTAAAATCTGTAGTTAAAACTAATATCGAACCAATAAAACTTACGTGAGTCTTCCTGTTACGGATTTAAAAAAATCTGAAAGTCAGAGGCCATTAGGAATATCCCGCCCTCCCCTTTCTCTGGCCAGTCCGCCACTGTGAAAACAGGACATCATTCGCTTTGCTCTCTCATTCAATAGGAAACAACACCACAAACACGCGTAATAAAATGCTGTAATATATTGCACCCGAAAAGCAGCGAGGATGGCGCAGTAATTAATTCATTGTACCGTCCAGATTTAATCATAGAAATTCGGTATACCATCCAGATCACCGCAAAGGTAAGTGATGACTCACTTTGTGTTGTTCTGCGCCATAAGAGAGGAGCCATCTCGACGTACACGATAGCCTCTAACCGACCGCAATGTTGAAGAGGTGACTTGCCGAAATGCGCAGTTACACGCCGCAATTTTTCGTATGATCGGCGTTAAGCACACACCTTTACGCTGAGGAAGCGCTGACGTCAGCCACTGATCGTGTACTATTTGACGACGGATTTTCGCTCAGAGACCTTTTTAGAGGTTAGCAAACTAAAACCGCCCTAACTAAATTAACTAGAGCATAATACCTTGTGTCCTGGCGCACTGCAAGTCACCCACCCGCATACTTGAATTTTGTCGGATCAGAATTGAACAAATGTGTCTGGTTTTTGAGGAGATGTCGCTGACGTAAATCGGCTACCCCCGTTTTTTGGCCACAACCGCATTAATTCGACGTGTGACACGTCGAATTAAAAAGCCACAGATTTATCGGGGAATTAAACACAATCCCTGATTCATCGGGAACTGTTTTTTTTTTGGCTTGGCGCCCATCTGTCCTACTAAACAAACGTTAGCAATGGTGATAATATTACACTTACGTTGTTCCTTCTTTGCAAAACTTCAGTGAAATCAAACAAAGTAATCCTGGAACCAAACATCACCGAAAACCACTTTTTTGCTTCGTTCTCGATCACGTAGCACAGATTTAAAAATAAGCAACAACGGATAAATAAGTGGATGAACTCAGTTGTGGAACGGATGTACTAGCCTTTGCGTCCTCCGTACATTCAGTACTTGGAAATTGTCCTCACACACGTAAGGCGTAGTACGTAACAGCTTCGTAACTTGAGGAAGAAGCCCTGCCTTCACAACCTTAAAATAACCACACATATTCTTTTTGAAAAGAGCTAAATGACTATACGTTATCGCTTGGCCATCCTTCCTTCCTGGGTTCTGCAAAGCACCATTTTAGCACAAAGCGGCCGAACGCCATAAAAGGTTGCCACTCTCCCGGATGTCAGTCAAAAGCTGCCACAAATTATGGTTTGCCGGATTTTCAAATCAAGTCCCGGAAACCACAGTTTGGGATAGACCGCCGATCCGTCTGTGACGCAATCATCCTATAAAATAAAATAAAAACATCCGTTGGAGATTGGGGTGAAACTAATACTTTACGGCTGGTCTATTTGGAGTGGTTTACATGAATTACAAATGGGCAACCCAATCCAACTTAAAGACGGGTTGTCACCAAATGGCAGCATTTATAGTGTCCGCGGCCTATCTTGCGTTCGCTGCAGAAGGAACACCGATAATCGATTGTACGTTTTTAGTAGCAGAGTGCTTTGCTGATATCCAAGATGGTTACAAAAACAATGGCGGCCGTCGATTAAAGCCGCCTCCTCCAGGAAGACGTAGCCGCTCATAAAATACTTGCAGGACTCAAGATACGCCTCGCACACAATAGTGCCATCGAGTTCTTTTTAGCGGTGCACAAAGGAATACACAAAGAAATTCCTATTAACTCAATAAACAAGCCCCGTGCCACCTTAATTTTATTGAGTGAAAATTGGTAAGTCTTCGCGCACTTGGGAGCAAGCTGTAAAGATTAACGACATTACTGCCTCCAGATGGCGCCACGGTAGATTTTTTATATTCTGCCGAGATGCCATTTGGACAGACATTTCATTAAACTCTACAGTTTGCTTCCAGGTGCACGAAGCCATACCGAATTCTTACTCAATAATTAAAGCAACATCCTGCCTGCCTTATAACAGCCACGCGCCGATCGCATTTGCCATGTTACCATCGCCAAGGTCAACTGAGATAGTAGCTGCGTTCCTCGTAGCGAAGAAAGCAGCTATTGTCTCAATTGGCATTGCGCCTAATAGACGAACCAGCATGAACGCATTAATTGTGTCGTCACAAACCAGTATGATTTTCGTATTTTAAAATCGCACTTTATAATTTTTTAGGTTGCTATCTTAATAATTTTTCTTCGGCGGTCTGTTGGCATAAATAATTATAATTTTTACCGCATTCGTTAGTCTTTTAGATTTTTGATCTCATGGTAATTATTAGCAAATTAGTACATGCACACACAGAGATGAAAAGTCATGGTCATTACAAGCACGTAAAGGATCATATACGTGCGTCCCGCAGTAAATACAGTTAACAATAATTCAACAGATAATCTCCTAGACTCCACATTTTAAAACGGATTTTTACCAAGGGATTGACTAACGGAAAGTAAATAGACCTTTTGGGGCCATACTTGATGTGGTGGATCTAGAAAAATAGGTCTGGGAGGAATGTCCTTTTAAGCCTGCGCACATTGGAGTTCAAAGATAGCCGGCAAATAAACATTGCGCTGTCGCAAACTTCCTAAACAATTCGTGGTATTTATACTAACCGTATATGTCAAATGTTAGCTATAACATGGCAATGCACCTTCACGAATTATGCTCTCCCTCGCTCTCCTTGTATAGTTGTTGGCGGCCATTTTTATTGCTGCGGGATTGCAACGTACGGTGGCATAATGGGACAACACCAACTATTTTTTTACACAACCAAAACTTTTATGAAACCGGAACAAGATGGTCACTAGCGCGGGTGCAGGTGTATCGTATGTGGTGTTGGAACGTTGAAGGTCCGGTTTCATGAAAGTTTTGTGCATGTAGAAAAAAAGTTGTTGTTTATCCCAATAAGTCACTGTAGTTAAAACACGTGTTCCCTCCCGTTTTTCCCTCAAGCATCCAGTTTGTCCCCCTAGTTGATTATGACGTCATTGCTCCTGTAACGAAGTGAGTATATTGCTCCAAGATGGCTCTACGCGCTGCAAACTTTCGTTTGGTAGCAAACTGCCTTTAAGGGGCAATAATAAAATTCAAATAATTTACACATTTTTTAAACACTAACACAAAGAAGCAGTTTGAAACCCGTCGTATGCAGCATTGCGCAGTATTAAGACAGAATCAAAATTTCCATTTTTATAGTTAGCCTACCATTTCTGGCCAGTATACAAAATAATAATAATAAAATTCATAAAAAAACTTGTGACGAACTTCACCTCCACAGATAAGGCTCATTACGAAGGTCGGGTTGACAAATATGCTTTAAATGTACGTTTTTATTGCAATTCTTTCAAAAACCGTCTGGACGAGTTCTTGGTGAGAGTTTGTTTCTATACAAAATCCGCTTTAAATGTACTTAAATTTCATGTAGGCAGCTCGTGTGTTGTTCGTTAACTCCTGTCCATATCTTTCACTCCAGCGTTACAAAAATGTTAAGTGATTTCACCCTATTTTAATCCTAAATTATAATATGAAATGCATCCCTTTCCCCCACCCCCTCCAAAAAAAAAAATGTACGTAAATGAAGTCCTTTTTCTGCTGTACTTCGTATTATGTTTTTTAAGTGTGTTTTAAATTTTATTGGTGTCTTAAAATCGTAGAAGCCTTACTGGCCTATATGAACATCTATAAATAAATAAGAAGCGTGTGACTCTTTTTGACTGATCGTGAAAAAAATTCCTAGAAGATTCTAGAAACCTATTAAAAATATTATTCCTTTTTCAAATATCGTATTTATTTTCCTGAATTTCTTGCTCCTGGGGTTTCTTTCAATCGTGTACACAGGAAGGTGGAGACCCTACTGTGTTTGTACCAATCAGAAGTCCCCAAACATTAACATAGACGTTGGTCGAGATTAACCAATTACAGTCCTTCTTTTTCTAGTTTTCCTACACCTCATTAAACGCACGTTAGATTCAGACAGTTACCTAACAATACGCGCAAGGTGTTTAAACCCGTCACCCGTCCCACAGCCAAAAGTTGAGAGCCGGAAAAAAATAGAAGGTGGTAAGAACGGTGAACTCCCGTTTCGCCAAATCCCGTTTCGCCAAATCCCATTTCGCCAAAAAAAAAAAAAGTAGATTAACAGTTTTGCCCTCAGGGGCCAGTCCCGAATTTGACAAAATTTTACGTACACGAAATTTAATACCTTATTTCTATGTAATGGCGCTTTAAAAGGCAAACATTTAACAGAGACAAACAGTGATAGAATAAGCCCAGTTGATTTATTAGCGTTTTGAAAACTGGCCATAAGAGACGGAAATACTTGCGCTTTAAATATAATTGTTAGAATGCTTGGGCGTCACTACGTCAGTGCCAAGGTTCTCTTTGAATAATGGTTAGTTATACACGTGATGGTTAACCTTTTTCAAACGGGAATTCCCGTTTTGTAGAATCCCGTTTCTCAGAATCAGAATATCTTCAAAAATTTAACATTGCAGAAGTTAAAGAGGCATGCCTAATCGTTAGTAATTTTTGATTAGTTGTGGTTTCTGATGTTATGTGTTTAGCCGCAGTGAGCGCGGCAGCGAGAGCGAGGCACGTAATTGGAAACAAATTATTTTGCAAAATGGGATTCTGCAAAACGGGTGTTTGTCTATATATGTCTGACCAGCATCATGTTATAAATGTTTCGTGAGCCTAAATTTTCGTAAACGCCCATTTGGCAAAACGGGATTTGGCGAAACGGGGCTAGCCCCCGAGGCAAAAACTGTTAATCTGCTTTCTTTTTGGCGAAACGGGATTTGGCGAAACGGGACGTAACCGTAAGAACTATACCAAAAGAGGGTGAAATAGCCAAAAATAAAGTCTTCAAAATTTCTAACACCATTTCGGCGGGGCGGCGGACGAAAGTCTAACTGGAAAATCGTCTAATAAGTGATAATCTAATAATCTGCCCAAATAAAAAATCAGGAAAATCACCAAAACGGAGTATCGTATAATGGATAATCGTGTAATTAAATGGAAAATCGTTAAACTGGACAATAATGCGGCTGCGGTTTCTGATGTTACATCAAGAATTTACAAGGTTACATGTGTAGTCGCAGCGAGATGCCGCAGCGCGGGCGAGGTAGGAACATTTAGACGATTTTCCTTTTTACAAATATCGTGTTCGGACGATTTTTCGTTTTTCCAATTTTGCGATTTTCCAGTTAGATGCGGTTATCTTTCGCCCCCATTTCGGCCTTTACAACCAGCCCCCCCCCCCCCCCCCCCAACACCGTACTTCATTTACCCCACCAATTACGTCATCTACACGCTTGTCTTGCCAAAGCGACACCTTACCCTGAATCTTCTTACCTAGATTTAGGGTTTGGATAACATCTCTGTAATGTGTGGCGCAGTGGCAGCCCTGGCCCAATGCACTGTGACTAAGGTTGGCGGTAATGACCTAGCTGTCGACGTTCCATTAAACCTCTATTCCCCCCCCCCCCCCCGAATCTTCCATATTTTCCAGACTAACTTTGATGGTGTTCAACATTCATTCCACTTGTAAAGATGCTTGTAAAGATAGGCTGTTGACCCTGGTCCCCCTCATCCCCCCCCCCAGAAAAAAAAACGGAATGTGAAAACGAACCATGCATATTTAACGTGGAACTTTATTTATTTGCTCTGACCTATGCGAGGTACAACATTTTAAGGTTAAAGGAATACCGTGTGGCGTGGACAGAATGTATGCTAGTTTGTGTGGCACGAGTGTTTTAGGGGTGGACGAAGGTCAAGGGAGGAGGAAAGGAGAGGGGGTCTCAGGTGGTCACCTTGGGTGGGCCTAGAACCTGGTGGGCGTGGGTAGAGGAAGGCAGCAGTTTGTAACAATGCAGATCAAAGGTCATTGACACGACCAATAGGTTAGTGTAGTCTCTTCGGAACAGGAAAAGGTTTCGTTTTAACCCTCCAGCCGATGTATAACCATTTTGCCGAATCCCGTTTCACCAAACTTTAATCAGTGTCTTAATTTTCGGCGATACTGGAATTCTCGTTTGCAGAATCCCACTCTACCGAATAATGTTTTTTCATATTACGTGCTTCGCTCGCGCTGCCGCAGTCGCTGCAACTAAACAAATAACACCAGAAACTGCAATTAATCAGAAATTATTTAGGAATGCATCTTTAACTTCTCCAGTGTTAAATTTTTAAAGCATTTTTTAATCGGCGAAACGAAAATTCCCCTTTCGTAGAATTTTCATCAGGGATTAATTTTTGGCGAAACGGGAAAGATTTTGCCTCGCTGCGGGTTTGCCTTAATTTGGACTAATTAATTGTCACTACTGATAGTATATTTTATTTCGGTGTGATGGCTTCGGCTAGGTGCTCGTCAAAATACTATTAGTAGTTTCTATTATGCATTACTAACTAGTGATAGGCGATCGTTTTGTATCCGAATGTTTACAAGTTTTGTAACACAAGATTAACACCAAGACTTGGACAAAGGTTAGGTGCACGTCAAAAGAATTAACAGTGGATTTTATACAAGAGTCACACGAAGACTTAGACAAAGGCTAGGCGCACGTCAGAACAATAACAATAGGTTTTATTAGGCACACCAAACAAGTATAATTTGTATCCGAATGTTTACAAGTCCTGTAAAACACGATTAATACCAAGATTTAGACAAAGGTATTTTCTAATAAAATGGTCTGCGTTGCAAAAGTGTGTGTTTGTTAAAAGCGAACTTCACACCAAACCAGTGGCCAAGAAGATTTAGGAAGGAAAAAGCTGAGGAAGAAAAAAACACGTGAGACAAATAGCAAAGGATAAAAGCTGAAGGGAAAAAAAAAAAAGTTTTGTACCCCCACGGAATAAAAAGTCGAATGAAAAAAGGAAATGTACGAAGAATTTTCAAGCCTTGCGTGGTGTGCAATACTGTGAACGTTTGAGGATCCTAAAGCTGGATTCACGCAAATTGAGACGAATGAAGACCGACCTTACATTGACATACGAGATTCTTAAGCACGTGTTACCCAGTCGACCTACCGTTTTTCGAAATTAGTACGGAGTCACGTAGGCACTCGTGGTAATCGTTTTAAATTAGTTCTCCCTAAATATTCACTTAATTGTTGAAGATCTTTCTTTGCTTGGAACTATCTGACTGAGCGACGGTGTCCTCCCGTCAGATCAAAAGCCCATCAGATCGAAATGATCGAACGTCCCATGGGATAGAAATACCGTTAGATAGAAAATATGATTTTCCCAACAGATAGACATTTTTTACCATCAGATAGAAATTTTTTTCCATCGAATGGAAGAGGCACGGCAAACCAGTACGGCATAACCAGTCTATTGTGGCTCACCACAAAATACTAATAGTAGTTTTTTTCTTTTTTGTGTGTGTGTGTGTTTTTTTTTTTCTGCCTGGCGCTACTCGTATTGAGAACTGGTAGGCTGCTTTAATTGCTTGCGGTTTGCACTATTAGCATTTAAGGAATTTCATTTGGTTTAGTATTGTTGTACTGTTGGGGTAGTATTGTTTTATAGTTTAGTTACTAAATGTGACAATATTATTGTTAGTATACATTCTTAACGGTGGCACAGAATTGTTTTAGTGCTAAATATAAATAGGACGGCCTTTGGTTTCAAACGTTGTGGGATCAAATCCCACTCAGAGCACGTTCAAGTAGTACGTCGTCAGGAAGGGGGGAGGGTAGGTTAGCCAGCTGGTGACGATTGATGACGAAACGGGGGGGGGGGGGGGTTAGCTAGTTGATGACCTAAGCATCGTTATCCCAGTAAAAAGGGTGGAAAAACGCAAAAAAAGGTCCTCAGAAAAACAGGGAAATACAGGGAAAACACCCCTTTTTATGGGGGGGGGGGGTCATGTTAGAAATGACGTAATACTGGAGGGGGATCGAGCACTTGATGACGTTCGATGACGAGGCGGGAAGGGGGGTTAAAAATGGCCAAATTCTTGATGACATAATACTTGAAAGGCTCCTCAGGCAGTCTGACGTCTAAGTCCAAAAGGCAACGTAAATAGGTATGCATCTGTACTTAGTATTACATAAAAGTAGAGTTTTGGAAAAAGTTGAAACTAATAACTTAAAATCAAGGCTTGAAAATGATCTTAATCCTATTGTATGCTATTCTTTTGTAGAAGAATGGATTGATTTTGGTTATATAATTTTAGTGTATGCGAAAAATCTAATTATAAATTTAAAAAATAATTCCCGTTATATCGAAAAAAAATCCCATGAGATAGAAATACATTTTCCCGTCAGGTCGAAAATTTTCTATCTCACGGGTCATGAAATATTTTCTATCCGTTGGGTTTTCGACCCGACGGGCCTGAACCTGAGTGACAGCGTTGGCCTCTTTTCGAAAGATGCTCAATGGGTGTTGTCTAAATGCATTCCTTCTTCGACCCAAGTTCGGTAATTAATTTGTAACTTTATGGACTTTTGCGCTGTACTCGGGAATTAGTGTTTTTCTGTTTTAGCATATTATTTGCCTTTCTGTTTTGTCACGTTAATGGTTCCTAAAGGAACCTTTGCTTTTCATTTTGCTCTCCAGTTGGACATTAAAGTTATTATTATTATTATTATTATTAAAAGCCGCAGTGTTTCTTGGTGACCTCCTTACCCTGTCTGGTGAAATTCGAGCCAAGGAAAGTGATCTAACCTAACTTATTACGGCAACACGGGAAAAAAAATTATACAACACTTTTTTCCATAACTTTTTTTCCATGCAGCTTTTTTTCCTGGCATTTTTTCCTTCAGGTATTCCTTCCAGTTTTTTTTTTTTTTTGGCCTGTGGCTTGTTTTCCAAGGCGCGCGCAAGCACTCTTATAATGACACATTATTTTTTAATATAAAATAAATACGTGGACATCATGTACCCGTCAAAACCACTGAATTTTTTATTCCCACACTTATTTTTCTTTGTTACCGTTTTCCAGTGGTTAAATCAATTATATTATATTATATTATATTATATTATATCTTTATTAATAAAATCGAGTTGTCGCGTAGGATGGACGGCAACGAGACGGCCGCACAAGACGGCCGCAAGTAATTGATAGAGCACGTATCCGTTTTCATTGTCGGTCGCTCGCCCTTTTTCTTTGCTACCGTGGAAAGAATGAGCGCGCTCGCCCTCTTGCAGATTGTTGAAGCTTCGTTTGTTTAATCCTCCCTTACAATGTCTCCAATGCCTATTTATTTATTTCAGGTGTACAAAGGCGTATTTATTATTTCACATGCACAAAGGCTTATTTATTTATTTCACATGTACAAACGCGTATTCCAACCATTTTTGCAGGAAAGAATCTATGTAATGTAAGTGTATGGACTCCGGAACAGGGGATACGCTGAATGAGGGAGTGAAGCAAACGAAAAACACCGTTTGCTGGACAGGGTACGCAAAAACACATAGACGGGATACACGCATTCCGTAAAACACATGAGGAAGGAAATCGTCCCAGTGTTTTTAACGGTGCATCAAACACCACCCGTGCGTAGCACGGGCTTCCGCTAGTTATATTATATTATCCACCCTTTTTGCTTCAATCCTGACCTTTCCACGAAGTTCCACAATCACAACCTTCCCTAGTTTCTCATATTTCCCACACATCCGGTGTTAATGACGCCACAAAAGCGAGCAATACGACTAACTTATTATTGGTCACGTAGGCCACTTTCCCTTTAAAAAACTGTGACAAGCATAAATTCTTACCATGAGGAAATTTCGTTCCTTTCTTGTAGGCTACTTAACACCAAACACAGCTGTTGATATGCAACCTGGTGCTCTGCAGCCGTTTGTTCTCTGCTCAGACTGTAAACTGACAGAATGTGTTAAACCAGGAAAAGATATGGGTGGGTGGGAAAGACTTGAACGGCGGAAGGGGACCTGAGAAGGAGGGAATGGGGATTAGTAAATCGGTTAATCCTAAAGTTTATCTAAAATTTTAGAACTTACTTGGATTTAGCCAAATTTTTATTTGTATTGTGGTTTACCTTTACGGAAATAAATATAGCTTGTTTGTAAAGGTCGGCTTAAAATATAAAATGCTGGGTACATTTCCATGGGTTCGTTCCACGGAGACGGGAGATAATATTTCTGAAACTTTCTGCCAACTGGTTTTGAAGTAAAGGGAAGTCTTAGTACGGTTCGGAGGAACCAGGGGAGGGAGGGGGGAGCCGCAGGTACAAAAAAAAAAAAAAACTAAAGTCGTATCGTGCTAAAGTTTTGTACCCTGCCTGGTGAAATTCCATCCAAGGCAACTGACCTAACCTATAATAACAACGCAACACACAAAAAAAGTGCAAACAACATTTTTTTGTGTGAATGAAAACGAACGCCGAAACGAAAATCGTTTCCTGTTGAAACTCTCACTCTGTTCCGTGCCTAGTGAAATTTGAGCTAAGACAAAACCTAAAATATTCTATAGTAACAACACCCCCCCCCCCCCAAAAAAAAAAATGACAACAATTTCGATTTTTTTTCGTGGCTGTTTTTTTTTACCAGACATCCCTTCCTCGCCCCCGCCCCCTGTTTTTTTTTGTTAATGCGCAGGCGTATAAGAAGCGACAAAAATCGGTCTACTTTCCATGTTATTTTTCTCTGTGTGTTACAGTAGAGTTTCGTATCCCGTGATAAAATGAGAGCGGCAACGTTAACGTAGAGCTGACTATGTAGTAAGTATGGTTAACTGTATTATAGTTTCGGCAACATTTCGGATACGTAGCTGTTTAAAAATTCGGGAGCGGAAAAAAGTTAGTTACAAAAGAAAAGAGGATGTAAAAAAAAAAACGAAAGAATAAAAAGCCGCGAAAAAAATTGTGAAAAAGTAATAGGGGGTGGGGGAATAAGCATGAAGCCATGGCTTTATTAAGTGTTTTAGAAAACACGCCAGCAGAAAAAAACCGAAAAGGTGTGGGATTGTTTCGTCGGTTTTATTGTTTTGTCGTGTTGTGGTTATCGACGTTATTATTACATCTGAAACAAAACACACAAGGGTGAAAGAACCCGCTAAGTTTCAACCAATCAAAGTAGTGCTATCGGAACAAAACAGGCTGCCACCAAGTTGGTACATTAGCTGCCAAGCTAATCCCACCGAGTATTAGATCAAAGGTTAAATCATAAACCTGACCATTGCTACAATCGGTAGCAATGGTCAAGTTTTTGATTTAACGTCTGAGGTAATAAATAGTAGGTGGAATTTCCTTGGAAACTAATATACCAACTTGGTGGCAGCCTTTTTTGTTCTGATACTACTACTTCGATTGGCTGAAACTTGTCGGGTTCTTTCACCCTTGTGGGTTTTGTTTCAGATATCACTTATTTGGGTTATTTGTTGCATTTTTAAAAAAATTTTTGCCAATGCCTAGTTAGTGGTTTAATGGTTTGTATTTTTATTTTGAGGTTGCGTTTTTTCAGTTTTTTCAGAATGAGAACGGATATATATTTTTTTTTAAAGTTTTGATGGAGTCAGGACTTCAATAAAATAAATTGAAGTATTTGCTTGTTTGATTTGATTTGATTTATTTCGGAGCTCTGACCCAAGGCCACGCACTCACGATAATTAGATCACTTTACTTTATTTTATACATGAGCCTACGGACCTTAAGTCATTCGCTCAATTCTAAATCGTACAACTACTTAATTCTAACATATCCATATCCATAATTCCATCACACCCAAGTTCACCATACTTACAACAAAATTCCTTACTTTATTTCACTCAGCCAAAATTCCTTAAGCAACTACCATCAACAATAAGTAGCGCATATTCGCATACTCGCATATCATCAAGAACCAAAACTGGTAAAAGGGGCCGCCAAGTTCCGAATGGTTCGGCCCTTCAAAGGAGTGATATCAACATACCAAAACATTCGCCGACTTAATCGCACCGAATAAATACTTCGGACGTTAAATGAAAACTTGAACATTGCTACCGAAAGTAGCAATGTTCCAGTTTTCATTTAACCTTCGAACTATTAAGCGGTGTGATTAACTTGGCGAATGTTTTGGCGAATGTTTTGGTGCTCCTTTGAAGGACCGAACCATTCGGAACTTGGCGGCCCCTTTTACCAGTTTTGGTTTTTGATATGATTTGAGTTACAGCCCGAAGCTACATACTCATTTCCTAAATACACTAATAGCGTGTACATTTTATCGACGATGTTCATGTTGCCGATTATTTCTGGTAGTCCGTTTGCATTGTCAAGTTCCAATAAATAAATAAATAGCATAATGGCTGCAGCTCTGTAAAGTGCGAATAAATAAATAAATAAATACATTAAGAGAGATGGTGATTTTGGCTTTTTTACCAACGTAGAGAAAAAATCTTTTTAGATAATGCAATCTTTTTAGTTAACGCCTTCCCAAGCGTCAAACCATAAAAGGCACCTACCAGAGTTAAAAGGGTGTTGAATACCAAATTTAATTCGTACCTGACGCACAAATTATTTTATATGAGCAGAATTAGTAGTCAGTATCCACCCAAAACCAAAACTAGTACAAGAGAAGCCGCCAAGTTTCCAAAAAAGGTCGGATTTTGAATGTATTGACAGCATTCAACCAGGAAAAGGCCGTTAAGATAATCCTTTTTGCCAAGTTAATCGCACCGAATAATACTTTGGACGTTAAATGAAAACTAGAACATCGCTACCTACAGTAGCAATCTTCCGAGTTTTTATTTAACGCCCGAAGTATTATTCGGTGCGATTAACTTGGCAAAAAGGATTAATCTTGGCGTCCTTTCCCTGGTTGAATGACCTCACTACTATCAAAGGCCGACCCTTTTTGGGAACTTGGCGGCTTCTCTTATACCTGTTTCGGTTTTGTGTGGATATCACAACTTTCATAGGATTGTGAATATACAAAAGGTCACACAGTTTTATCGCCACCTCAACGTTTTTTTTCTGGAAGAATTTTATGTTTATAAATTTTCTCATTCATAATTTTCATATTTGCCAGTGCCTAATTTTCCCGTTCCAGCAGACAAGTGACACGGTTTGGTTTATTGAATATCCGTGCGTCACATGCTTATGTTTGCTCAATCCCATTTTTAAGCACACTGGATTACAAACGCTGAATATCGCTTTGCTCACTCAGTCAGCGCGTCGCCACCTCAGTTACTCCTCCCGAGCTTAATGTTAATTAGGCAATGAAGCTGGAATTGCTCATTCATTCACAATTAGTCTCATCTACTTGGCCGATCGTCTACTTAGCGGTGCCACACTAGCATGTGTCTAGTTTAAGCAACAAACTTGCCACATTATTAAAACATAATTCTTTTTTTTTTAAATACATTTTTTCCTACCTGATTGGATCCTGTGCTCATGATCTTCATTTTGTTTCCAACTCTTCTTGCAATGAAAGACTCACAGCCTCTTAGTGGGATTTGTTATTTTTGTGAGCCGTTGATGAATTTATTAAGGGCCTTGGCCCGAAACCGTACGCCCAACATCTAATAATACAATCACTAATACTCACTTTGCTACAACCAGAACATCCACATCAACACTTTTCCATCAATACTCTACGATACCCTTTGATACCCCAAGTACTCTGCAATACCCTATTGCACACTGTCACTGCTTACTGCTTCTTCACTGTCACTTTACACACAACATTTCATCACGACTCACTGTCTTCCACAGCCTGCAGCTGCTGCATGAGCGTCTGCTGCAGGTATCCGGAGATGAGGCTGGCACATGCAGAGGCAGGACCTTCAAACGAATAGTCGTTTCTTTACAGAAAGATGGCATAGCTCTTAGTCCAGATAGATCATCGTGCATTGTATTGCTTTGTGCTCAGAAGAAACCCTAGAGAGGGTACACTGACAATCGTATCTGCACAGAACCACTTACGGAGCTTCTGCCACTGGACGTCATGCTGGGTGCAGTGAAGGAGAAAGTGAGCTACTGACTCCTCAACACCACACACAGCGCATAGCGAGGAAACCGGCCGACCCATCCTGTGTCTTTGTCCTGGCAATAACATGTGCCCAGTGCGAAGACGCCACAGCAGGCGGGCTAACCAATGTTGTAGACTATCAACAGCTGACCGAAAACTGCATTCAGGAGGCAAAATAAACATAACCCTCCTTGTCTCAGCATCTCCCCATTCCTTAGACCAAGTCGCCAAAACTCAAGTGCTGAGAACAGTTTGGCACGCACGGACCGACTGCACGAAGGACACTCAATTTTTGCAGTGAGTCGCGGCACACTAACATTCCCATAACATCCACTGTGACCATGGATCCACACGATAGCTACATTAGCTGTTTGCAAGGCGACCCACAACTTCCAAAACACAGTGAACACTATGGGGTCCATAACAACCATGGTCGCCGACAATCATCACAGAACAGTCTTACATGACAAACAATCCGTGTGCACAGTGAACGATGGTAACCGAAGCTCCAAGGTAATATCCAATGCGACAAACTCCAACACCACCAGTTTGAGATCTCTTGGTAAACGAAGCGTCACAGTGCACATCGCACTCAGTGAACTACTGGTCAAAGGCAGTGCTAAGAGACAGGCACTACCTCCACGGACATGGTGGACATACCACTCAAACAGGCAGAAGTGGTTAAAGGCCTGGATCTTGAAACACTGAGATCCCATGACCCGCAGTGCCAAGATTTTTCCGGGACGTTTCAATCAAGGTTAAGTAGTCAGATAAAATACTGCCAACTGGTTTGGATGACATCTACTCAGGTTTCGAAGGCACAAAGTGACAAGAAACTCATCAGCTCGGAGGTGCAACCCACAGAGCGTGAACTGGAGTGGTCGTTAAACAGCCCACAACTGTGAGCAAGCAGTCATTCACACACACCTGTAAGCTGCAGAGATGGTGCTGAGTCGTCACAATGAGCGGAAGGTGATAATCCTACATGGATCGAATGAAAGTTCTGAAGATAACACTCAAGGAGCCCCTCTGCACGGTCTGGTGACGAGTCAAGTCTTTGAGAACAGGAAGCCTAGTGGTAACTTTGTCTTTTAAAAGACGCACATTCAAGGTCCACTCAAGCCCGCCATCTAACACTACACCAAGGCAATTGACACTAGAGGATGGTGAAATCACAGTGTCACTGCTATCACACTCTTTGGGACGGCTCACATGACTGAAGAGTGGGAGAAAATCATTAGCTCTGTTATGGCTGGAAATAGCAACAGACCGTAAGGGCTCGTTTACGCAATGACAGTTTTCTCGCTCACTAGCTTTTACTTGATCAATTCTAAATCTGATGGCTGCTTTTCGCCTTCACCGGAGTATGCGGCTTTCGAGTTGGCTGTGCGTATTAGTAACCATGGTAACGACGCAGATTCAAATCTTCTCCTGCTGCCTCGTGACACGGCGTACAATGCTTGCAACATTTGAGCATCGATTTATGACATCAAGAAAACAATTTTTTGCTGCAGTACAAGACGACGGACTGGTTTTTGTATGCTGGCATTCCATGGCTTGTCTTCGATTAAATAGCCACGAAAAGGACGCCATGGTGGATTTTGAATTCTCACTGCGAGAAGCTATTTGTTCTACCGACGTTTGATCATTGCTAGAAGCTGTATTTTGAGGGAGAATTGCAAATTTTGGAAATAGCGTGAAATGACAACAATCTTGTAACATTGTTTAAAATTACCGTACCACTTTGTTCTTTATCCGTGTTGTTATCTATAATACATACAATTACCGCATTCATTTAGTAGCAACGGGAAACTAATCATAAATATATAACGGTTAACTAGCAAATAGCATTCGGCGAGCGAGAATGACTAATCCTGCAAAGCGAGCAACAACAAGACCAAGAGCAGCCTGAACATGAGCTAACAGGTCTCTCGGATCTGCTCCAACAAACCAAAGAGCAACATCAACCGCATAGCAGACAATGTTAGCCAACTGTTGCAAATCGAGGAGAACATCGTTGATCGCAATGGCGAAGAGAACCGGACTCAGGCAGCCGCCTTGTGGGAGGCGACGCGCCAAGTCTTCCTGAGATGACCAATACCCATTCATACGAGTCACAAAAGTCCGACCGCCCAGCAACACAAGGATAGCACTTGACAATTTCCCAACCACTCCCATGGCAGCGAGGGAAGCAGAACCCACTCGACACTCACATTGCCGTACACAGCCTTGAGCCACCTCTTTCCAGCAACAATGTATTCTGACTATTAAATACTGAAACAATACGCGTATAACACTTACACATGTTATGATAGACTGTTGGATAACAATACAAACAATGATTACAACAATAATTTTGCATTTACGCGCCTCTTCAGGATCACGTTCCTTTTAGAAAAAGGAACTTCCCGGTACTGCTCTTCACCTGTGTGCCAAAATTTAAATAGGCGAACTTTACCAACAAGCTGTAGACGTGGCTTTATATCCTATGAAAATTATCATGCATCCCCTGTCCTTAGCTAGCTACTAGCTAGCAAGTAGCCAGTAGCACAAATCAACGGTATTGAGCGAACTTTTTCTCCATAAAAGACCCATTCCCACACTTTAACGTTTAAGTTTTCTTCATTACTGGACCCAAGACACTAGATTCCAACGATATGCAAAGATTTCTACCGCATGAGGAATTTACACCAGTAGGCTGAAATCCGGTGTAAGGTCGTGACAGGTAAAAGACAGTCTGCTAGTGGCAGCCTTTACACTTGGTGGCGACACACTAGCGTGTGTCTAGATAGTAGTCTGCTGAAATCAATGAGCTTCACGCACATTGATACAGTTTATGCACTTGATTGAGATACAACTGTTGCTTGTCAGGGCACAAAGACTGCCCATTTTCAAAAAAAATTTTCAATCTGTTTCACCGTATAAGTATTTATCCTCACCATCGTGAAATAGGCTGAGCTATGGTTTCTGAAAAGTACCAAAGCTAGGTTAGGTTACTTTTATTTGAGTACTACGGACCTTAAATGCCATAACACTCACCCTAATCTAATCCTACCTTAGCCTACACCAACATTTCACACAATACATGGCATTAACAACATGCTAATTTACAAAACCACTGTGACTCCTTTATCAGCATGGCAACATAACAACACTGCAACACTTTGAGGACAGCCTCCAATAAACACATCCTAACTATACCACTTCTCAACACAACCACCGTGAAGACCCCACTGTGTGCAAGTAGCTGTAAATACCCTGAATGCCATGTAACCCCAAGAGAGGGGCGAACAACAAGTTGAGGCCAGGAGAAAAACCATTACCCAATACGTAAAACGACCTGTAGCATTGCAAAGCCCCGATGACTTACGGTATCCCACTTTACCCTTCTGCACGTGAGGGGGAACGCCCAGGATCACAGCCAAAGGGTCATCCCCGTCATGAAAGACGAAGTACCGCTGCACCACCCAAAGCGGACAATCAAACAGGAAATGAGCCACAGTCTCATTTGATATTCCATACCTGCACAGAGGAGTCCGTGCCCAGCCCAGCCGAAATAGGTGTGCCTGAAGCTGGACATGTCCTGTCCGTAGTCTCGAGAGCAGCCCCGCTTCGCCTCGCGACAGACCATCAAGGGCCGCAGGCCGTGAGAGAGAAGGGTGGACCCTAAACAGAGTATGGCCAGTAGGACCCACAGCCCAGCGTTCCTACCAGACACTGGAGGAGGACCTCGAGTAGGCTGGCTTGAGATCCCTCGGGCCGACCACAAAACTGACTGCTGGGGTTGTTTGACAACTGCCTCTCTTGGCCAACTCGTCAACAAGTTCGTTCCCGAACTCACCACTGTGAACCTTAGTCCACACAATCGTAATTGACACTCCCAGTTGGCTTGCCGTAAATAATTTCCACCCAACCTCAAGGGCCAGAGGATGGGAAACTTCCAAAGAGGTAAAGCATCGCTGGAGAACTCCACACCTGCTAAAGAGCCAGTAACAACACAAAAGCTTGATGCGCACAGATCCATGCCCACATCAAACGCTACAACAAGTGCAACAAGTTCTCCTACGAAAGCCAAGGGCACAGACCCAAGATGGTAGCTGTATTCCAGCCGATAACTCGGTACACATACACCAATTCCACCCTCCCCTGTTTCGACGCAAAAAGATGCGTCACTATAAATAGTTACACAGGATGAACCCTGATGCTGGCCACTGGGGAAAGATCGAAGGGCCGCAACACACCAAACTCATGGTGGGATGGGGGGGGGGGGGTTAATGAAGTGAACCCCTGGCAAACTGGCAACTTCAGGAGCAACAAGGAGGGATGCCCGTATACCAGGAGCACCCAGCAAATCATGGACCCTCTGAGGCAGAGACATATAGTCAATGATAATCCAGGCAAGCGGATCAGTCGAGCCCCTAGTAACTGCTCTCTGACACAATCTGACCAGAAGTTCCTTTGCCCGTATATCTATGGGCACATCACCTGTTTCAACAAGTAGCGCCTGAACCGGGGTTGACAGTTAGCAACGGACACTACATGCAGGCAGTCATTCAGAACAACCTGAATGCTAAGAATGGCAGCATTCGAGGTCAAAAGAACAGGAATATGAAAATCTGCACATGCCCTGATGTATGACCTGTAAAGTGAAGTAATCGTAGCACGTTTGGCAACGGACCTATTGTAGGTAAGCGTTCGCAAAACGTTAAGCCTAGACGTAATGGTACCCCTGACTGCTGCAGCATCGTGTGACCATTCAATTCGCGGGTCTAACCAGAAACCGAGGTAACGCACCTTACTCGATGCCTCAATGACTTTCCCATCCACAGAGATGGAACTAGTGAGCAATGGGCCTCTATTGAAGATCATAAGTTCAGTCTTGGCACTGGAGAGCATCAGGCCTCTAGCTGCAAGGAGCCGGGAGCCATAAGCAACCCCACTCTCAACAACACCAAGGAGTGTTGGTAAGTCTGTCCCAGTGAACCAAACAGCGACTGTTGGTAAGTCTGTCCCAGTCAGCCAAACAGCGACGTCATCCGCGTAGGCAACAACGCTAACTGAAGTGCTCAGCTCAACCAGGACGGCATCAATTGCAACCGCGAACAAACCTGGGCTGAGACAGCTCCCTTGCGGGAGGCCCCTGTCCATGTCCATAGACAGCATACCCGACCAGGAGCCATCAACTCTGGTCGCAAACTGCCGCGTACCAAAGAGGGCCAACAAGGCCACCCTGAGTTGTTTACAGACACCAAGACTCTTGAACGAGTGCTCGAGCCACGCTATATCCACCATGTCATATACTGCCTTGATGTCAAGGAACACCACAATAGCAATGCAATAATTTTCCCAGGCTTCCCTAATGCCGGACTCCAGATACATTATCGCATCCTGAGCCCCCCTGTGCTTACAGACGCCAAACTGAGCACTGAATAACTTCCCAGAGTCCTCAAGCTGCCACCCAACTCTGTTGATGAGAATCCTCTCATAAACTTTGCGAGGGCAGTAGAAAAGTGCAATGGGTCTGTAACTCTCAATGGCAGACCGTACCTTACCCCTACCCAAGACCGGGGAAAGGATAGAGAACAACCACAATTGAGGAATCGGGGCTCCGTCAAAAAGAGTCTGGTAGTAATCCAAAAGATCACTACGACCAGCAAGATCCAGGCCCTGCAAATCCGCATAAGATACACCGTCAATTCCCGTGGCACTATCTGGCCTACACGCATGTAAAGCAGCTGACAACTCATACATTGTTAAAAGCACTTGGCCGGGAACAGATATACTGTCAGCTGAAGGAGGGGAGGGGGACCCTTAGGAGCCCCATAGACTGTTGCAAAATTAGAGTTAAAGGCATTGGCCCACCGGGCCCCACGCAAAACATCCCCAGCTCGGTCAAGTGCCCAAATCAAGGCAATACGGGAATCTTGAGGGTGCACTAAAGCCCAGACTTGTGAGATAGGAGTACTGTGAGAGACACGCTCGCACAACCAGCACTCAAAGGTTGCCTTTTCTTTGCACAAAATAAACCTAGATTCTTGCACAATTCCAATATACTCAAACCACCTGATATCGCAACGATACCTAACGTATCCTTGCCAAGCCTTACGCCTATCACAAACTGCCTTCCTACAAGTTGGTGTCCACCAGACTGGATCAAATCGTTTCTTAGTGGCGTGTCTGCGGGCCCGCCGCTTTAACCTAAGCCATTTTGAGATCCAGTCAGCAAAAGCCCATGAACTAATTCGCGGGTACCCACCAGACAGACGTGATGGAGGGTCAATGAGGGTATGAGCTCTGGTGGACAGTGCCACATGATCAGACGAAGTACCAAAAGAAAACAGATACGCGATGGCAGATGAGCAAAGAAAAAGATCCAGCACAGACTCCTGGATGCACGCACCATACCGCCTGACAAAGGTGATGGAGCCATTTTGGACCACCTCTAACCTGAGGCGATTTAGGCTATCCGTGATAATCCGCCCCCTAGTGTCACAGCGTGCACTACCCCAAAGAGAGAGTCCACCCATGCCACCCACTCTGGATCAGAAAACCTTCTAATGACATGAATGGCCCCCAACGTGATCCAATGAGTTTCCCACCAAATTTGGAAAATGCAGGCATCAATACCTCTACACAATGGGTGTGGGGGAAAAGGAATACGGACTTAAATCTCTAACGAATACCCGAATACCAGATTGACCAGACCCTGCAAAACTGTGAAACCCCTTAAAAACAGGTATAAACCCACACGGAAATTTTTACTCCATAATGCCTATAACATCAAAACCACTACACAGTTTCTCAATATCCTCAATTTTGTTGTTTGTTCTCCTAACATTCAACACAGAAAATTTGAAGATACGTTAGGTTAGGAGACCCGAACTCACGATAATGGAAGACCAAGCAGCAGTTCACCACAATCATCAACCAAGTCGGAGTCACCAAAGTCTTCACACAAGTCAGAATCACCACACTTTTCATTGTTGCAGACTTCCGAAGACAACACCATGGCCTCACCATCCGCCGCCCTGTCATCAGTTGTGCAGATCGTTGGTGTCGAAACCGAATCCTCTTTCAGCTCACAGCACAAGACTACATCAAGTGAGGCACCAGCCGTAGGGTCATTAGTCCCAGGAACAGTTTGGAAAATTTCAGCACCAGACATTGCCAGACCACTTTCTGTCTTCTCACCAGAGTCCCCACTCACCAGGCTGCCCTGTGTACAGTCATCTGGTGGTGTTGGGAGGAACTTGGACACGGCAGGCGGCAAATCTAATTGCATTTCACTAGCCTGTACTGCAACTGACAACACAGAAAAACGATTGTTGCTATCGATGGCAACAACCTTTGTGTGCGGCGGCGAACTGGCCAGAGACTGGGTAGCGCCAGATGTCTTCTTGCGTTATGAGGCACACACTCGCGACCACTGGCCAGACTGACGATCCTTGCCTTGTTCTACTTCAGTCGGCAACTCTACCACGTAATGTTCTGGGTTGGCCCTGGCAGCAGGGGTGGAGGTGGACGGGCTAGATGACCGCAAAGGGTGGTACGAGGCATGAAGACATGACAGATATGACAGAAAACGTTAGGGCAAAATTTCCGAATATGCCCACGATGGTTACATTTTAGGCACCGTGGAGGCCTGTTACCCACAACCAACAGAGCTTGCACACCTCCAACTTCAATAACGTCATGTACCTCATCACTAAGAACACTTTCTCTGTGGCCCAACACAACTGAAATGATGCCATTCCGGCAATGTCGGAGACCTTCGTCTTCATGTAACTCGTGGACCAAGCTGACCACTTCACCATAGTTGAGAAACGCCTTCTTGACCTCACTATCTGCAATGTCCAGGGGAAGCCAGTGAATTTTAATATGAGTGGTTCTGTCATGAACTGTGGCGAGTCAGCCGCCTAACCTAAGTTCAGCATATGGCTCACGATCCGTTTTGCTTCCGGATCTGCAAATGACACAAAAAAAGCATTATTAGCTCTGAGCCAAGCAATGCCTGTAACTCGCTTTAAGTCTAATGCAGCTGCGATCGCCTGCTTGATGTCCGAAACGAAATACGGGCAACCATTCCTGTCGGTAATAATTATCAGAGATCTCTTCATCCCCACATTTGCCAGACGGCCCTTGTATAGGGACTTGAGCCAATTTAATTCCTTGCCCCTAATACACGTTTTGCAGTGCCCTCTGCGTCACACTCTTCATGGCGATCAATCAAAGTCGCTTCCGCATATGTGGATGGTCGTTGGTTTCGCCCTGCTTCTTCTCCCTCTATTGGCTCTGACCCTCCGACCAAATTACCCACGGTTTCTGGAGGCAGCCTTGAGTAAACTCCTCCCGAAACAGTCCCTCGTACCCCATTGTTGAGCTCTGCATTGTTACTCAAAACTGCTGCTAAGCCTTCTCCCGGTTCTGACTCTACCAATTTACCTCCTGTCACTCCATAAAGTTGCAAATCCACCTCTTCAATTCCAAGCTTCTGTACTTCAACATATTTTTCGTCAGTTACAATCCCTCCATCAACCTCTCTTTTGGTCATGATATCTTTTTCTTTGAGAGCCAACAAAAAGCGCCTAACTGAACGCGCCATGTTACGCCAAAGTCTAACTGGCCACGCAACAACAATGCAGGAATTGAACAATGATTTGCGTACTATGAAGTGTGACAACTAAACTTGGAGAGGGCCGCTAGCATGGTCCTTGATTTGGAGACTCGACGAGCTTCCTGCCAAAGCCACCCAGAATTTGAGAGGGACAATTTTGCTACGTACGGCAATTACAGTCGGAAATCGTATGATATTTTACATGCCACAATCGATATGAGTATGAACATTGTTTATACCGGTAATCATTATCTCACCGTTGGCGTGCGAATCATTATCTCACAGAAACAGCAACAAAGCTCACAAACAGAAGTGCGTTATCTGTTACGATGACCATTGTATGCAAACCTCAAAGCCACCTGTGATATAGCCCGTGAGTGACCACTTCTGCAATCCTGGTAAAGGGCAGCAAGGGCAACAGGATATACCAAGCACATATCGTTCTTAGGTGGGTGAGCTGCTAGTTATTATAAGTAGGATTAACTAAGCTCGTGCAAAGTTAATTGTTCGGTTTACAAGGGTGTGCGGGTGCCTTAAATAATTAGCGTGCACAGACCCCGAGAGGGCAATGGCAAGGTTTAATAAAAGGGCACAGTAGGCAGCAGGTTTATGCGGACATTTTTTTTCTGGGGATTTTTTTTATACCTTCTGTTGCGTAGGTCAGGCCTTCATTGCCCCTTTTTAGGGCTTTTTTGGTAATTTCAGGCCTTTATTACCCTTTTTAGTGCCTTTCTCAAGCCTTTTTTTCCCTTTTCAAGCCTTTATTGCCCTTTTCAGAACCTTTTTTAGTCCTTTTGGCCCTTTTTCAGGCACTGCCACACCAGCAAATGTCGACACAAAAGGCAGTTTTTTTATTTTTTTTTATTTTTACAAAAAGTGCATTTTCCGAAAAAAGCAGGGGATGTGTCCCCTCCCTTCCCTGTTCACCTCCTGTGCACGACACTGCTGTAAATAATCGTGGATCAAAATATTTTATCCGAATATTGGTCCACCCGCTAATAATAGTTGCCAAATTTTGACCGTTTTTGACGTTCCCATATGCCGTTTTAATTACCGTCTCGAAACGAGCTTTTCAATGGAGCCTCTATATCAAACCACTAAGAAGTTACGGTATTTGACAAAATATTAAAAACAAATTTAACAAAAACATTGAATACTTAATAACGTAAATAACACTAGGAAAACATTATTATTTTTTTTTTTTAGGTTTACCACACATTCTTTCAGCTCGTGAGCTAGGCACACGTCAGAGGGATGTAGTCAGTAAATAAAACGCAAAACAAAATAAAATACCTGGTTGCCTGGTGCTTCAACTTGCAACCTCGCCCGTAAACCAAACAATTTTTTTTGCAAGGTGTAAGGCAAGTTGTCTTGACTAGAATTTCGCCGACGGAGCGAGTTTCACCAGGGAAGGACTTTCATATCTATTTTTTTTCCAGTTTTTTTTTTTTTATTTTCGTTATTTCCAGGCGTTTTCGCGCGGCTTTTATTTTCCTAGGTTTTTTTGGAGGGTTTTTATTTTTATTTCATTTCTGCAACGAATCGAGGAAGAAAAGCCGCGGGTTAAATAGCCTGGAAAAAACAGCTGAAAAAAAAAACAAGGATAAAAAAAGCTGCAGATAAATGTTTCCTGGCAAAACTTTCGTTGCTTGCCTGGTGAAATTTGACCCACACCTAACCTTTTACAAATAAATTATGTTTTTTTCCCAACTATTTGCTAGCGGCTTTTTTCCGTCGGTTATTTTCTCTGCAGCTTTTTTTTCTGAGGATTTTTTTTTCGGTCGGTTTTTCCTTATTTTTTCCTTCTGCTTTTTTTTCCCGCGCACGTCTGCGACATTTTTTCAGCAGGTTTTGTCGCGACTTTATTTTTGCGTGTGCTTTTTCAAAGATTTTTTCCTATAGCTTTCTGTTCCCTGCCTCTTTCATTAGCCCTGGATCAGACAAGAGCAACCCCAAGTTGTTCCTACACAGCAGCGAAATGCGCCATGATGGGCCAAGGTAGGAAGTATTTTCAACTTAGAATTGCAACCAAAAGCGCATTCTCATAATTTTGGTCATCCTGCTGGAAATAGCTTTTGCGACATTTACATAGGTTAGAGCATATGTAGCAATTCCGTTTCTTGCGAGAGAAAAAATAGGAAAATGAATGTTTTGCAACATTCACACACACACACACACACACACACACACACATCTTAACTATAATGTTGCAAAACTAAGCCATACGGGAGAGCCAACCAGGAGGAATGTATCTTTAATTTTCTTTTGGATATTTATTTTAAATTTTAAAATAAGGTTATATTAGTAGAATTTTAAGAAGTAACTTAGAGAATGTTAGACTGAAATTTGAGTTAAACAGTTTAACAGCTAATTATTATATACCAGATAGCTGAGCCGGATTTCACATGAATTATCAGTAACCACATGTTTGTTAACACAAGGTTTTTTACCGTTATCACTGTTTTAGGAAAAATAGTTTTCCAAGCGTGAATTTGGATAAAATAGAGTTTGCTGTGGGAAGTTTGTAAACTACCAGATGTAAATCAGTTATTATTTAACGCTTGTTTGACAAAATATGTGAATTTTCTTCAGACCATTTCAGGCAAAAAAAAAAAAAAAAACATTGTAAATATTTCTTTTTATTTTGTTGTCTAAAGTACAATAACGTACCAATCTCTCAGTAATTCCTTTCCATAGTTATTTCTGCCATTATTTTTAACTTAGGAAGAATAGTCTAATTCAGAATACCAGTACTGCATGTTTGATTTCCCGGTGGTGGCAGCAAAATTACTGCTTGCCTAGCGTAGTTTAGGCCGCCCGCGCACTGAGCCACTTGGCCGCGCGGCCAGGTTGCTGTAGCCAATGAAAATGATTAGTGCGTGGTTTTTACATAAACGGTAAGCATTCTCATTGGCTGCAGCGACCTGGCCGCGGGGGCAAGTCGCTCAGTGCGCCGGCGGCTTTAAATCATATAGCCTTTGAACCGGTGCTCCCTCATCGAGTAAGTGGCCTGATATGCCTAATAGTCGCCTGATGTTAAGCAAACTTAGCAAAATGAAGGTCATTAAAACCTGTTCCGTGCTATCATGTAATGGGGAGAATTTTAATTGCAGCTAGGTACGCATGTCAGTTTGCAATTCTGTGCAGTTACGTTGTAGTAATAGGCACAGCCGACAACGACGTAATCCGGAGCCATCATAACTCGTAGTTTTCCGGGTTCATTGATTTTCATGAAAAACAAGACATACTACGCATACGCTTCTGTCTACATGGATTACCCGCAGTTAGGTGGTTGCTGGGGTGGACAGCAAAAGAAAGGGGGGGGGGGGAGATGCTATCCCATGGGTAAAGAATTCTTTTTTTTTGGGGGGGGGGGAGATCCCCGGAAAATATCCCGTGGAAAAAAAATCCCACGATAAAAAAATCCTAGGATAAACATCCCCTGCACATTACAGAAAATTTGGGGCAATATTAAAATGGCTTCTGTGTGAGCACGTTTTCTTTTTTAGGGGTCCTAATTGTGAGCAGTATAAAAACTCTTTTGCATTCACCGTTTCTTTCAACAAAGTATATGATTGTGCTTTGTTTTCTTTAGATATTTTATTAATGTATTTTTTTTCCTACTACCGTTGTAATTGTACTTCATTTGTTTTCTTCTTTTATTGTTTTTTTTTTTTTGTCGTATAGGTATATATTATTAAATTATTTCTCCCATACAATCTTAATTTCTGATTGCTGGGAGTATCTAGTTTGATATGCATATACGTGAGGCCCCAATTCACGCGATGGCTGCACTATCACCACTCTTGTGGTGTGCGGGTATGTCAGTATTATGAACTTGTAAAACAACTTGTAATAAAAAAAAATGCGTCCCGTAACTCACCGGCAAATACGGACGCGGCCAGAGGGGACGTGTCCCTTCCTCCCCCCCCCCCCCAACCCCCTCCCCCCTCCCTTAATGCCCCTACCCCGGCATATCAGATATCTCACTGACACTTTCCCTAGTCTCATCTCAAAAGTTTCAGGGTACTAGCGCAACTCATAGTGAATTTCATTACAGCCCGAGTTTCACTCTTTGTGAATTATGACAGTGAATTTCTGGCAGTTCTGATTGAGATGCTCCAAGCTGTTTATTGTTCACGCGCAAACGCGCTTCCTGCTCCCCATCTCTGACTGCTCACTACCGGATTTTTTTCCCCTGTTCCTACCTTCGGAGTCCGTACAACGAAAAGCCCACTTAAATAACCAGTATTGTGACTTGTCCACGGGATATTTCCATCAGGGGGATAATTTATCCAAGATTCGGCGTAGGAGGGTACAGAGCTTTTCAGTTCGTTATTTAAAGGAGCCTTTTTACCTTTTCAACTCCTAGATGTAGCACCCGAGCAATAAGTAAAGAAAATAGCGGTAAATTTAAAAATGAACAATAGTCCAGCTGCCAAATGCTGATTTTTGGCCTAACCTAAAAAAACTGTCTGCACAAAATATTTTTGCGCAGAGATGTTCTACAAGATGTCCTTACTCCAAAGCATAATGATGCCACCTTGGCACCCTTGGGAATCCAAGATGGCGTCCGAAGATTGGGACCAAAAAAAAAAAAACCTTTTTTTTTTTTTTTTTGCATCTAGCGTCTAAACCGTTCATATGATTGAAAATTAACGGTTACCAATTGTGTTTAAAATAAAATTTTCTTCAAAAAACGGTTCTATTCATATTTTTGGTAAAATTAATCCTTCTTGCCGAAATTCGTTATTTAAGTTATTTTAGGCCATTTACGCTTGTTACATACAACACTGCAGCTGTTTAAAATCAAGAATTGATATGTAAACAACATAAACGGCCTAAAATAATTTAAATAGCGAATTTCGGCAAGAAGGATTAATTTTACCTAAAATATGTTTGGAACATTTTTTGTAGGAAATTTTATTCTAAACATAATTGGTAACCAGTTAATTTTCAATCAGATGAACGGTTTAACCTTTTTTGTCTTTATTTTTGGACGCCATCTTTAATTCCCCAAGGGTGCTAAGGTGACATCATTCAGAATTGGGTTGCACACACCATACATGTACACAATCAGCATTGAGCAATTGTGCAGACTATTCTTTTGGGTTTTCGTGTCAGCCTCCGGACTACAACGTCGCTTCGCAGCAGCGCCGCGAATTTTCATAACTAAATCGAGACCACGTGACCCAGATCAGCCTATTGGATTACAGAGAATCTGGAACGTGGATGCTGTGTTTAGAATGTGGGCAGCGCTATCGAAATGGTGAACCGGCCCCTTTAAGTGTTGGAAATTAAACGGTAGTGTTTTATTGAAAACGCATTTCAACGCCTGAAACACATTAGTGCTAATGTTTTGAAAAGTTTCTTTTCAGTCCATTTTATTTGTAAAACGCTGTTATGTGTCTTTCAGCTAAAGGCGTCTAAAAACGTTTTGCAGGTGTGTCTAAATGAGCTACGGTAACTTAAAAAAAAACATGTGTTTTTACAGTGTTGGCAAAGTGTCAAAATCTATTTTCACTTTATTCGATGGAGGTCATTATTGACAGAAGACATCCGTCAAACGACGGCTTATTTCAAGCTGAAATCTTGATAAACAATGCCCTCTCAATGCCATCGCCCGTATACGTGAAGATACCACCATGGCCAGAGGACATCGAACCAACAAAGGACTAATCTCGTATGATGCTTACATAAAATCCAGTGGTCTTGACAGATATTGAATTTGCTCATATTTGTTTTACTAGTTTCCTAGGAAAATACAGTATTTATTACGATGAAGGCCCTATTTTTATTTTTATTCGTGATTTTTCAGGTGTGGCGACGGCTTATTTTTTTTCCAAACAAAAACTCCAGTAACATTTTGCTGTGCAGTAGGCTGTTTTGATGCCTAATTCAACCATAGGTAAGGTGGCCTGTTGGTTACCATGACCGTCTCATGTGCCAGAGGTCCAGGGTTCGAGTCCGGTCTCAACCACCCCTGGCCTCTTCGGGAAGACAGAAGGTAATGGCCCTGTAATGTCTCGTGCTCATGTCGATTGCGGCATGTAAAAGAACGTCGGAATTTCTGATAGGATTTGCCAAGCAAAATTGTCCCTCTCTCGGCCTGTGCCGATGGGTGAGTGTCAAAAGCTAAAGCCTGGTTCAGCCACGGTTAGAGTCCAAATGTTGCACAGAGGATAAAATTTTTTCTTTAGAGCCAAGTTTTGTTGTGACACACCTCTGAACGAGGCGGTCATGTGAATGGCGCTCGGCCAGTTATGTAAAGGATAATGACCGAAAACCGCAGGCATTTCTAAACAATGCCCGAGGGCGCGCAGCGTCCCGAAGGCCATTGTTTAGGAATGCACAATGTTTCTGGGTCATTATCCGACTTAATGCCCGTTACGGTGGAAGAGGTCGTACACATTGTTGGTAAATGTTCTACGCTTTGAAAGACCGTGGTATTGTTCCGTTCTTGAAATAACGGGGTATTGTTATAAATATCCTTTATTGGTAAAGATTCGGAGTGGCGATTCGGAATGCTGGAAACACCGGTTCTCGTCAGATCCCCGAAGTTAAGCAGCATTGGGCTGGATTGATACTTGGGTTGGTGACTGCCTGGGAATCTGTCTGTTGCAGACATAGGGCCTTAGGGCTTCGGGCATATGACCAGGAGTGGTTAACGCTCGTTAAACCCTTTGAAACCCTTTGGAGTGGCAGACATAGGGCCTTAGGGCCTCGTCGGGCAGATGATCGGGTGCGGTTAACGCTCGCTAAAAAAACCCTTTGACCCTTTTTTGGAGTGGTTAACGCTCGTTAAACCCTTTGAAACCCTTTGAAAATAGCTGAGTGAATTTTGCTAATTTTCAGACAAATCAAGGTTGGGTAAAACGTATAAAGGTGCAACTGAAGAGAGTAAAAGTATTTTCTCTTTTCGACAACCCTTCTCGTTTCCCTGTCAACGTGTATACAAACTCTATCAAAGCCACGCATATGTTCAGGTTGTGAAATTTTGCCCCAAAAGGAAATACAGTAACAACATTTGTTATTACAACCACCCCGTGGGTAAAATTGTTTTTGGCAACATCGTCAAAAATTTTGCCACAGATTCTAAAAGTTGGATAGCTAATTTACCAGTCAAAGTTGGATAGCTAATTTACCAGTCAAAGTTTGCGAAGTATACGTCAGCAACAACTTGTTATCGAGCCAACGCATCTCATTGCTGAACCAACTGGCCACATGAACTCATGTACGACAGTACAAAAAAAAGTAGTCATTGTATACAAGAAAATGTTAGCGATATTTTGAACGGCGTCGCAAATTTATCAAGCCAGAGTGTTACCAATGAAAACCCGGTCAAACATTTGGTGATTGGAAACTGTTCCCATTTTACAATCACTGTATAATCTTCTGTATGTGGTGCTTTGCTATTATAAACGTGTTTTTTGTTGTTGTTGTTGTTATTAAAATAAGCTATTTTTCAAACCGCAACATTCCCTAGGGAATGTTCGCACTTTTTCCGCCTTTAGCTGAAAGTGCGGGCTTTCCCAGCAACAATGAGTGTTTACATTGTTGTGTACTGTTTCAGCTGGGCTGCTTTCCTTCGCCGAAAAGGGCATTAAGGTCATCAGATACATACAAGAGCTGTTCTGTGAAAGCGTTGACGCATAATCGGAAATTTTTGTTTTAGACTATGATGGGTTTAAACATTTCATGCGGTAAGCAAAAGCCCATTTGTGTGCTTTGGAATGAGAACCACTTAATCTACGTTTAGTTCAAGAGCAGGATTGATTTGCAGGCGATGCAAGATTGGTTGAAAGCTTGTTCCCTTCTGATGAAACAATAGGACGCAATTCACATACACCAAGTTGATTTAATTTTCAACATAAATACACGCCTTGTTCCCCTAGAACCAACAAAAATAGTACAGACAACAAACTTAAAGCAACATACCGCCTGCCCCATAACCTTACGCCTGCCTTATAACAGCTACGCGTCGATCGCATTCGCGCATTTACCATAGTCAAGGTCAACTGAGACAGTGGCTTCGTTCCTCGCAGCGAAAAACGAAGCTACTATCTCATTTGGCATTGCGCCTAATAGACAAGCCAGCGTAAATGCATTAATTGTGTCGTCACACACCGGAATGATTCTTGTATTTTAAAGTCACAATTTATAATTTTCTAGATTAGCGTCTTATAATTTTGCGTCGGCAATCTATTGGAATAATAGATTTTAATTTTTACTGCATTCGTCCTTTAGATTTTTGATTTCATAGTAATTACTATCTAACGATTAAAATTAGTACTGCGCACACACAGATATACAACTGCAAGGTCACTGGAGGCGCGCAAAGCATCATATACGTTCTGGAAGAACGTAAATAAAGTTCCCATGCAATATGCAACAGAAGATATTCTGGGCACCACATTTTAAAACGGATTTTTAGCAAGGGAAAGACTAACGGTAAGTAAATAGACCATTGGGGCTGTACTTGATGTGCATGATCGAGAAAAATGGCGATGGGAGGTGTATCTTTTAAAATCAAGCTGCTCTCACTCATAGAGATCTCTAGACAGATCCAAAGACAGTGAGATTTTTAGCTTGTTAATTTACTACCACCCAGGTGCCAATGTTCTCATCCAAAGAGTATTCTCTACTGACGAGCCCAAACAAGAGCAAAACTGTCTGTCTAGAGATCTTTATGGGTGAGAGCAGTTTGATTTTAGTGATCAACGGCCATTAAAGCAACATCCAGCCTGCCTTATAACCTTCCGCCTGCCTCACAACACCCACGCGACGATTACATCCGCGTATTTACCACAGTAAGTCAACTGAGACGGTAGCTTCGTTCCTCGCAGTGAAAAACATAGCTACTGTCTCAGTTGGCATTTCGCCTAATAGTCCAGCCAGCGTGAACGCAATGATTGTGTCGTCAAAAACCGGAATGATTCTTGTATTTTAAAATAACAATTTATAATTTTCTAGGCTAGTGTCTTATAATTTTGCTTCGGTGATCTATTGGAATAATTAATTTTAATTTTTACTGCAGTAGCCTTCTAGATTTTTGATCTCATAGTAATTACTAACAAACGACTAAAATTAATACTGCGCACGCACAGATAAAACTTCCAAGGTCATTGTAGGCGCGCGATGCATCATTTATGTTCGGGACGAACGTAAATAAGTTAGTAATATTTAACAGAAAATCTTCTAGACGCCACATTTAAAAACAAATTTTCAGCAAGGGAAAGACTAACGGTAAGTAAATAGACCTTTGGCGCCGTATTTGATGTGGAGGATCGATAAAAATGGCGGTGGGAGTTATATCCCTTTAATAGGCCTAAATGTGGCTGTATAACATTCAGTAGAATGGAGCCCTACAAAAGTTTCTGCTTTTCAGCTTGCTGAAGTCTACCGCGGTTTTTAGCTTGTTAATACACTGTTTTGTTGGTTCTAGGTGAAGAAAGCATGTATTTTTTTCTGAAAATTTAATTAACTCGGTGTATGTGAATTGCGGCCTTTTTTTTTCATCAGGGAGCAAGGGTTTCAACCCACTTATAGTTACTTAAAGGTACATGCATCCATGTCGGTTCTCCTGTATGACTCAGTTTTGAAACATTAGTTCAAACGTATGTAAATGTTATACCAACAAAGTCATTTTCTTGTTTTTTTGTTCTCTTTGGTGCGAGATGATTTTGCGACATTAACTCTAACCTGTGTAAATGTTGCAAACGCCAGTCTCAACGGGTCGCACGACAAACCGGAAGGATTTAAGTCCCTTTAAGTGTTTTTCTTTCTTATGTTTCATGCGACCTCTGTCTTTATCGGAAAATAATTTTGCCACCCTCGTCTTGTTTTTTTTGAGGAGACGCTACCCCCCCCCCCCCCTCCCCCACTCCATCCCTTCGCCTTCCCAGTTGTGTACGGAACTGTGTCTCATGGCAGCCTTTTGTCATGAAAGTGGTGTTATTCAACACTCATCCCGCCTTTCGATGAACCAAAGTAAGTTAGTTTTGATTGATAATCGAGAAAACAATCGAATAGCGTTTGTAATCGACATCCTCTTGTTTGGTTTTCTTGTTGCAAAGGCATTTATTTTCCTGTTTTTTCCTTCGTGAGAAACAGTTTTGCTACATCCACTCTAACCTACGTAAAATGTATTTCACGTAGAGTGCTCGAATATAGTGAGAAGGTATTCTCATTGTATTCTTTTATCTTGATGCCGATATAGATCTATCTAGGTCTGTCAAGGCTCGAAGACAAAGGCTCTCCTCCTGACTTGAAACGCAAGATTTATCTTTTGTTTTGTTTGATTTTTGTCGGAGTTGCGTCACCTTCATTTCTTGCCCAGGCGGTAGAGAGAGAAGGCCCATCGAGACATCGCTGTGGACGACGCACGCGCGTCGGCAGAGCTTGTGATGTGCACTATCACAGATTTTGTCGATATTGATGTCGATTCGGCTTAAAGACGGGTGAACCACAGCAAAACTCAAGATTCAACCCTTGTGCTATTAATTCGTCATCCATTGAACCATTCTCGGACCAGGTATACAGCCAGGCACGAGAACAACTATGTCCAGCGACGAAAAGCAAGCTTTTTGATGGGAACTCAATCACAGCGAGCAAAGCCAAGCCGAGTGGATAGTGACTTGACTTCCAAACTAAGAGGAGGTTTCTCAAAAACATCTCCAACCTGAGCACTTTAAAAAAAATAATAACGTTACGAACGCACGTGCCCTAAAGATATATATACATTTAATTAACCTTGGTCCTAACCAGATTGGCTGCTCGTGGCTACACGGCGACGCAAAATGATGTTCCAAAGATGTCAAAATCGGTCCTTAAACGCAACACCAACCGTAGATTGTAGCAATTTTGACCTTGTAGGCACGTAGTAGCGCATAGCTTCGCACGAAATTTTCTTCCGTTTGGCGATTGCTTGAAGGGATATACCTCCCAGAGCCATTTTTCTCGATCCTCCACATTAAGTACGGCCCCAAAGGTCTATTTACTTACCGTTAGTCTTTCCCTTGCTAAAAACCCGTTTTAAATGCGGCATCTAGGAGATTTCCTGTTGAATATTGGGGAACTTCATTTACGTTCTTCAAGAACGTATATGATGCTTTGCACGCCTACAATAAATGACCTTGAAGTTTATCTGTGTGTGCGCAGTACTAATTTTAATCGTTTGCTAGTAATTACTATGAGATAAAAAATCTAAAAGATTAATGCAGTAAAAACTAAAACTAATTATTCCAATAGATCGCCGAAGCAAAATTATAAGACACTAGCCTAGAAATTTATAAATTGTGATGTTAAAATAAGAGAATCATTCCGGTTTGTGACGACACAATCTTTTACTTGATTCTGTTTCATGTACTATTCCCAAAGCCATTCGAGACAGCAGCTTCGTTCCTCGCTGCGAGGAACGTAGCTCCCCCCCCCCCCCCCCCAACCAATCTTGGCGCGGTAAATGCGCTGATGGGGATCTACGCGTAGCTGTTATAAGGCAGGCAGGGTGTCCCTTTAACAGCTTGTTGTCTGTTGTCCGAAGACGTACGATGATTTCTGTCGTTAAATTACGTATACTACCTCCCATTTCTTTTCCTGAAAACATTTCTTGGTATGTATCTTCGCTTTGCACGCACGACGGTGAACGTTAGATAGCGCAGGCAGTGGTAGGATGGAATTTTTATTATTTGGTGGACATTCCATCTCAAGTTACAGAACGAAAAGCCAAATGGGCTTTACTAATGATAAGTAAATACAGATGAAACCTATTTCAGTTTTCCGTTTTCTTTCGAATTTAAATGCCAGACTGCCTGAGCGAGTAATGACGGTCTTCGTGTCGTGTCCTTATGCTTAAGATTATGCCTTTGGTGGTGGAGGGCGTCAGTTCCCAGCTGAGGCACTTTGACTTTTAAGTTCAAACAAGAACGATTCAAACAGCGTCGCGATCGTTCAGGCGCGGCGAAGCACAGGTACAAAAATCCATTCAAGCCTTTCAGCAGGCAGACAGCATTGGAAACGAAACTGAAACCAAGGCTCGTGCCAAAACTAAGCCTTGCTGAAACTGATAAGAGTAGCCAGTTGAATTTTATCAATGCTAAAAATTAAAAAAAAAATAAAAAAAAAAAAACGAACGAAACACTATAAAGAACAGTATTCTTTACTACTGAGTCTATCAGTTCTGTTGGATTCTCCTTTCTGTATAAAGCAGTAGAAGACGAATTTCGCAATGTCGCAGGGAGTAATAGTCAAATAATACCTCATTGTTGCCACATTTCAGAGGATACGGGCCTCCGCTAACCCCCGCCCGGCAGCAGCACAATTCTTTTTCGGTAACAGGCCAGAAAAACTCGCGGCATAGCTCCCCACGCAGCCGAGCAGCGTACAGAAAAAACCCGTTTAATCCGACTTAAATCACCTAACCTAACCTAACCTAACCTAACCTAACCTGACTTGTCCCAACTACAACAACAACAGAATGATCAGCAATAAAGTAAATTTACACATAATCACAACTAGTGGGAGCTATATAAGTAACAAAGTTTCGTAACGGGATCCGGCCCGCCTTGCAAAAAAAAAAAAAAAAACAGTTGTGGTGTTTCGTGCTCATTTCGGTTTCGGGATGTCAAATATCCTGCGTTTTCCTCTTGGATTTCTCCAGCTAAATTGTCCCTCTTGTCGCCTATGGTGGGGCAGATAACACAGTTTGGGTTCGGGTCCCATAAGTAAAAACAACAACAACAAAGGATTCACAGCACTGTGTATGTAAAGGTAGGCTAACGAATAAGCTTATTCTGGATACGGCTATATAGTCTAGATATACCACAATGTTGCTGCAGTGTTTAGTCCACGTGAAACCTTCGTACTTTACTCAACCATTAGACGCGTAACTAATATTTAACCATTACAATCGCCAAAAAAACAATTAACTTTTTTTGTAAAGGACAAGATACGGTTATTTAATGTTTTATGCCATTTTTCAGTACAGCACAACTTCACAAATTTCGACGCTTCAGACAAACAAGTTGCTTCGCCATGTTAAAGTTACATAATATGCATTTTTTTTTATTTGAGTAAAAGTTAAATTTAATTACCTCAAAATTAACCGGAATTAACACAAACATAAGGAACTAACACATAACTTAACAGTCTCAAACTTTTTTTAAATTCAATTTTGCAATATTCGTCCGTGAGGCGAGTCGTCTCCGTTCATCGCCTTAGTGATGGTACATGCCGATTACTTTATCAGCAAGTAGCGTTAATGCACCGCACTCACGCACCAGTCAGTAATATAGCTACCGTGTTCAAAACTAAATCGTGAAACACATTTTAATACAGCTGGAAGGTGTTGCTTTCCTGTTTAGAACTTCGTTTATTTAACATGACCTTTTAAATATCAAACGAGTTCGTTTTTATTTTCTGACTAAGTATAATATTGTTACCACATTTTGCAAACTCCACATTTGTTCATTGACCTAGGGCTATCATTCATCTTAGTACTTGTATTTCAACTTCTTTGGTACCCGCAAACAACGTTCGAACTTGCTTGCCCAATTCTGGAACGACCCTAACCAAACTACTATAGTTCATTCGTAATATATAGTTTGCAAATTTGTTAAATTGCTTGATCGTGATTTTATGCGGTTAATAATGATCGAATTTTTCCCTTCTTGTATGAATGGCTTAAGGAGGAAAAAGAAAGTCAGCTAACGAAGAAAGAGTTGCGGCGTCTCGGTTATATGAAATGTATCGAATCGATTCGGGGATGCGATGTGCGTTACGCTTTTAAGGGAAAATATCTTTTGGGGGAATTTTTCGGTTTAGGGCCCCAGGGCCGCCGATTGTCAGGGGCGCATCTGCCATACATGGGCTGCAGACACTCATCCCGACCCTGCTTTGCACTTTACGCGGTAGTGAAGCGAGAAAACTGTACAAAATGTGACTCGACTCAAGCCACTGAACTAGACGAACGTACGTAGGAATATGCATTAGGTTACAGCATTGCATCTTTCACATTCTAACGGCAGCAAAGAAAATTTGGATTATTTGCGCTGCTTTGATTACCCAGCACAGAGAAGACACGTGATCGAAACCACCTCCACCCCCTCCCTTACTTGAAACTTAGCCGTCCCTTAATCAACACCCCCTCTCCCCCCCTCCTTAAAAAACAGAATACTTACCATAGATTCGTTAAGAGTCACATTTCTGTGATCACCACATCTGTTCGAAACTGGACAACGAACACAATCTTCTCGTGGAATGTTTTCTGTTGGGCGTATCAAGGACCAGCATAGTGCACTCTGCAGCAACAATTGATGGGGCCCAGCTGTTGCTGACTCCAGGCAGCCTCAGATAAAAATGCCACTTTGTACTTTCTACGAAGGCCGTAGTTTAATGCTTCGTATTACCGACCGAGCAGTGAGCAACCAACGAAAAGGAAGACGTCATTTCTCATGACGTAATGCGGTACTCGGCTCGAGGAGTTGCAGACGAGCGAGGAGGGTCGGTCTGCTTGTTTAAACAAAGTAGTAAAATAAGAAAAATAAAATAAACCCGCAGCTAATAGACACATCGTGGTGGTAGTAGACTAAATAGCGAAGGAAGAAGCGCTCTACGACCTCGTGATCACCTTAACTTTTTCTTTTTTTTTCATGTTGTTGTTACTCCTCACGGCCAGGGTGCTTGCAAAAAACTTTAAAAAAAAAAATGGAGAAATTTCTTTTCGTTTTGTGGTTGTATGTAGTGGTGAATACGCGCTTTCTCTTTCGTCTCTTCAGCGTTTAAGTAAGTAAAAGACCTTGACCGTATGGTTGCATAGCCTACAGGATGTAACGTGGCTGTATCGGAGTTTGAGGTCGAAAGCGAAAATGACTTCATACTCTCACCGTAATCGTAAAGCAGCGGGAAGGCTACAGGCAGGCAGGCGGAGGGGAGGGGCAGGTATGGGGTGTAAAAGTGGTGACTAAAGCCGCATTCACGCAAGACCGTGACGAAATACACAGCAAAAAAGTGATCATCGGTTGGCCCATCGTCACGTTCGTAACCACTTTTATGCTTTGACATGTCATCTCGACCGCTGCCAAAAAAAAAAAAAAACGAAAAATGACGTGAGGAATGTTCCGATACGCCCCCACTGATGGACTGAAAAACAAACTAGGATCCAACCTCAAAAAGGGGGGGGAAAAAAACAACAAACATGACGTGAAGTTTTCCTCCGTTTTGCCTGTTGCGAGACCGTTGCGGAGTTGCGAAGTCATGACCATCAACAATAAGTATAGCGCCACCCCCAAAAAAACAAGAAAACCGACCACAAAATAAGTGATATCTGAAAAAAAAAACACCACCACAAGGGTGAAAGAACCCGCCAAGTTTCAGCCAATCGAAGTAGTAATATCAGAACAAAATGGCTACCACCAAGTTGCTACATGGTGTACCAATCCTAACCGAAGAGTGTTCCCCTTAGAAAGTAGTGATGTCACTCCCGCTAATGAACAACCACCAAGCTAACCCCACCTAGTATTAGGGCGCGTTTACGCAAAAAGGCCTTCTCGCTTGCCAAAAGCTATTTGCTAGTCAACCGTTATTTGTTTATTATTAGTTTCTCGTTGCTACTAAATGAATCCGGTAATAGGTAACAAATTGTATGTATTATAAAATAACAACACGGATAACGGACAAAGTGCTACAGTAATTTTAAACATTGCTACAAAATTGTTGTCATTTCACGCTATTTCCAAAATTTGCTATTCTCCCTCAAAGTGCAGCTTCTAGCAAGGATCAAACGTCGGTAGAATAATAAGCTCCTCGCAAGCGAGGATTCAAAATCCAACATGGCGTCCATTTCGTGGCTATCGAATCGAAGACAAACCATCGAATGCCGGCATACAAAAAACAGTCCGTCGTCTTGTACTGCAGTAAAAATTGTTTTCTTGTTGTCATAAATCGACGCTCAAATGTTGCAAGCATCGTACGCCATGTCATGAGGCACGAGGAGAAGATTTGCGTCTGCGTCGTTGCCGTGGTTACTAATACGCATAGACAACTTGAAAGCCGCATACTCCGATAAAGGCGAGAAGCAGCCATCAGATTTAGTACTGATCAAGTAAAAGCTAGTGAGCGAGAAAACTGTCGTTGCTTAAACGAACCCTTACTTCAGACGTTAAATGAAAAACTTTACTATTGCTGCAGACTGTAGTGTTATGTAGTTTCATTTCTAACAGGTGGTCTGCGGTAAAGAATTTCGATTTTACCAGCATTAAAAGTAATAAGTCCTAACTCCAAAGGACAATTTCGATCAACTTACTTTGAAGCTAGCCGAGTCGCTCGCTAACGCTCGCTCGCTCATTCGGTCATTTCTCGCTTTGCTCGAGGTCATTTCATGTTGCAGCTTTCATGCTGCTGACAGACAATTCCACACTAAAATAGATCAATCACACGATTAAGCAAATTGTCAGTGTAGTATACGTTTTTCGTAAGGTTTCTGTTCATAAACAAACGGTAACACGCGCATACTCTTTCATTAATCTTTGTTGTTTATAACTCATTCGCCACACTTAGTAATATGTATCCGTGAAGCAGACCCGGTTAAGGGCGCGTTTATGTAAGGACAGTTTTCTCGCTTACTAGCTTTTACTTGGTCAATACTAAATCTGCTTGCTGCTCTCGCCTTTGTCGGAGAACGCGGCTTTCGAGTTGTCTATACGTAGTAACCATGGCAACAACGCGAACACAAATTTCCTCCTCGTGCCTCGCGACCCGACGTACGATGCTTGCAACATGATGGCGTCGATTTATGACAACAAGAAAACAATTTTTACTGCAGTACACGACGACAGACAGGTTCCTGAATACCGGCATTCGAAGGTTTGTCTTCGATTCGATAACTCCGAAATGGACGCCATGCTGGATTTTGAATTCTCGCTGCGAGTGGCTATTTATTCTACCGTCGTTTGATCACTGCTAGAAGCTGTTTTTTCAGCGAGAATAGGAAATTTTGGAAATAGCGTGAAATGGCAACAATGTTGTAGCAATGTTTAACTGTTTGACTGTTGCACTTTGTTCTTTGTCCGTGTTGTTATTTATTAATAAACAAAAACGTATCGTTAAAAATTAAAAGTAAGGGTCTAAAAGTCAAAACCTGTAAGGAACACGGACAAGCTTTGACTGTAAGGGTTTAGGTGTCAAATTTGGCCAGTAAGACACTGCTAAGCATTAGACCCTT
>JAHWFP010180258.1:0-10249 GCA_023313725.1 Lithobius niger | reverse complement strand
ATCTGTACCTCCTGCAAAAATTGAAAAACACCGGACAGGAGGACAGATGTATGACAAGATTTAGATTAGGGGTTTGAATAACATCTCTGTAATGTGTGGTGCAGTGGCAACCCGGACCACTGCACTGTGACTGAGGTTGGCGCTAATGACCAAGCTGTCGACGCGCCATTAAGCCTCATTCCCCCCCCCACATCACGTGCTTGTGTAATGTCACCATCTTGATGGTGTTCGTCGCTATTTTTATATATTATTTTTATTTTTAATGTTTATTTTCTTTTGTTTTTATTGTGTTTCCTTGGTGGTTGTCGGTGGTTTTATTTTCATTGAAACGTCTTTTGGCAACCCGATTATTTTATTCATTGCATTTTCATTGGGTTTTCCATTGAATTCACTGACTTAAAATATAAGGTCAAAAATTGTTTCAAAGAACGAAAGAAACCTATACAAACCCGACCGTGCGAAGGATCTACTTTTTCGAACAACCGGCATTACACCTGCCCCCCCCCCCCCTTGGAGGGGGTCCAGGGGCCCCCACTCATATTTTTGCAGGAGGTACAGATGTATGACAAGATTTAGATTAGGGGTTTGAATAATATCTCTGTAATGTGTGGTGCAGTGGCAACCCGGACCACTGCACTGTGACTGAGGTTGGCGCTAATGACCAAGCTGTCGACGCACCATTAAGCCTCAACCCCCCCCCCCCCCATGTCTGACACAGGTTAAAGACGTCGTAAAGGGACATAGATTGGCAGAAAAATGCTTCATTCAATTTAGTTGGATTACATCCAGGTCATTTGCGGTTTGAAGTCCAGAGTGTGGGCCTCAGTGCTTCTCTTCCCCCCCCCCCCGGGAACGGGGGAGGGGGGGGCTAAGGCCCACACTCTGGGTTTAAAATTGCAAAAGACGTTGTAGGTGATCGCAAAAGACGATCCAACTAAATTGAACGAAGCATTTTGCTGCCACCTACGTCCCCTTACGACGTCTTTAGCCTGAGTAAGACATAGGAAATTCCTAATGTTTGGCCGGCTGCCATTTTGGATGGGCTCATCGTATTGAAGCTATCGTTGCAGCAGTTTACTCGCCCAATGAAGACCATTCAAATAAGGTATTCCTTTACTCCCTCCCCCCATTCCATTGAAAATTTCTGGGTTGGGGCCCCCCGGGGGGTCTGGCGTAATGCCGGTTGTACGAAAAGGTAGATCCTTTAACCAAACTTACATTGCCAGACTTTCACTATTTCCTTCGAACCCCTTAAAAAGTTGTGAGGGTGTTCTAGGATTTCTTTTGGGACACCCTGTGTATCTCTATGCCACTCCATGTTATTTATGACAAAACGGAATGCCGTTGTTTGTCATGCAAAACAGTCTCTTCATTAACAAATAAGGTGCATATTTCAGGAGGGCGTTTGATATCGCGACTTAAAATTCAAACGTTGCGTCGTTATTGCCAGTACAGTTATTTTTTTCTTGCCCAAACAAATTGCTATCATATCTCGTGTGTTATTTTACAGGAAGGAACAAAAACCATGGCATGCGTGGAACCAGATCAAAAGATGAAAGGAATGGTTGCTATTGTGACTGGTAAGTATCCCATTTATTGTAGAATGTTTTAACGAAAACTAAAAGAAAAACACAACCGTGTGTTTAGCCTCACTGACAACAACACTTATAAATCAGTTGCTGATTTACTGGGAAGCAAATAAGGCAGATGCGTTGGGTGTCAAATTGTAGGGGGTGGCAAATTCCAACCCCACTCCTCCGCAAAAAAAAAAAAAGTTTCTTAATAAAATAATTTATTTCCCTTTAATTTTCATCCGATTTTAAGTTGGGCAGGGCATTTTGTTTTCTTTCAGGGTGTTTTTTTTTTTATTGTTTTGTTTAATTAGACATTGACTTCTTTGTAGACATGATGCAAAGTCTGTATCAATGGAATGGAATGCGATGAATATTTGTAATTTGTCAGTCACAGCTAAACATCTAACCAGCTAGGCTTACTTCCACGAGACATGGCGCGTCAATTGCGCGATAAGTCAGTCCTCCTGTCCGGTTTTTTATTTTTTTAATATTTTTTGCAGGAGGTACATATCTAAGATACGATATAGATATGGAGTTTGTTTAACGTCTGTATAATGTGTGGCACGGTGGCAACCACTGCACGATGACTTAAGTTGGCGCTCATAACTGCCTGTCGACGCACCATTAAGCCCCAACCCCCTCTCCTCCCCTCCTCCCCCCCTTGCCATTTCCTCAAATAGACTGTCTGAGTGACGACGAGGTTAAATTCCCCTTGCGATGTGCTGCAGCTGCAAAATACGTTATCACTACTGTAGGGACGGGCGATAATGAAATGTTGACTTCGCTATTATTGCCGGACCTTGGACCTTGATATTATATTTGTGATTATTGTAATATTCCTCATTATGTAGGCTAAGCTACTTTAAGTTAATCAATTGTTGGTAACAGCACTACTCCTCAAAGGGTCAAAGGATTTTAGCGAGCGTTAACCGCACCCGGTCATCTGCCCGACGAAGCCCTAAGGCCCTATGGCTACTCCTACAGTAAGCCTCTAACAATATACGTTCAGGCGGGTTCGTGACAATTCGGTCCCAAGTCAGTTAAAATTTGATTAGTGCTACTACGACTAGACCTAAATGTACGCACATAATAGAATAGAATAGAAGTTGTCGACCAATAAGCTATACAGCTTTTTGAAGGCCCAAGCGGCAGATGTTAAGTGGAAGGAACCACCATCGTAAACAGTTGTTTTTTGCCGCGGAGTACCCGGAGGAAACCCTCGTACTGCACTGTGACTGAGGTTGGCGCTAACGACCAAGTTGTCGACGCGCCATTAAGCCTCATCCCCCCCCCCCCTCGTACTATCAGCTGATGAAACATCTGCCTCTTGCCTCCCAGCAGTTCTTGCTGGAGATGTTCAACCGTGTGTGGGCAGAAGGCTCTGTTCCGGAAGCTTGGAGGACAGCAGTGGTCATCCCGATTGTGAAACCGGGCAAAGACCCTACTGCTCCTTCCAGTTATCGCCCAATCGCTCTGACTAGCTGTGTCTGTAAACTTATGGAACGGATGGTCAGTGAGAGGTTGGTCTGCACAAACCCGAACATTTTCTGCACAATTCGTGGCCTGTTGAGATGTGACAATTTTGCTATTAATTAAATCACCGGACAAGCACTTTGTTGTAGCAAGTAGCAGTGACCAACAATTTTTCTTAAGCCTCAATCCCCCCCCCCCCCATTTTTCTTTTCTATTTGGGGGGTCATGTTTGCTTAAAAATACAAGTTAGATGCTTTATTTCAGGCTAAATAACTTCCGAACGTTTGCAGCTAGAGACTTGTGGTTTGAACCATTGGAAAACTGGCGAAAAAACGGTTAAAATGATTTAATGCACGGTGGTGACGTCGCGCTAACACATCCCCATGCTAAAAGTGTAGTCGTTATATACGGTTAATGTGAAAACCCACACACGTCACAGTGGGTTAATTTTGATAACCCACATTTTGTTGATAATCTAACACTTTTTACGGGGGCTACACAACCCCTGCTCCGCCATGTGACATATGACCCGACTTTGCAAAACTACCGTACACAACACAAATTCCAACCAGCATAAACACCTCTTTGCAACCAGCATAAACAGGCACATTTACAACCTACGACATTTTTCTTTCTAGCCTAACACGAAAAAAAAAAAAAAAAAACTCGCGTACTATGCTAGGGCCCAACCCAAGCCGGGGGGAAGGGCCAACCCCCCCCAAACCCCCCCCCCCCTAACCCAGCAACCTTTCGTTCCAACGGTACGAAAACTAGGCTGTTGATACTTTGAAATACACCTAGAAACCTACGAGACTCATACGAATAGCGCATTTTATACACTCATCTGATTTAAACTATAGAAAAAAAGATACAGTTTTATGTTAAAACACAAACATCGGTATTACGGAACGTCTATCACCTTCGGTCGGTCCGGCACTTCCTTGTTGATTGTCACCATCTTGATGGTGTTCGTCGTCGTTTCCATCTTCCGCATGACATTGCGCGTCAATTGGGTGATAAGTTTTTCAATTTTTTCAGGAGGTACAGATGTATGACAAGATTTAGATTAGGGGTTTGAATAACATCTCTGTAATGTGTGGTGCAGTGGCAACCCGGACCACTGCACTGTGACTGAGGTTGGCGCTAATGACCAAGTTGCCGACGTGCCATTAAGCCTCAATCCCCACTTCCTTCGGTCGGCCTTCATACACAGGAAGCTTCCAACCCCGTTTCCAACCCGGGAAACTTCCGTTCAGGAATTTACATAAGTCGCATGTAAATATTCTTAAATTCATTATGGTTCTCAAATAAAAATTTACAAACAAGTATTTTAAAAAACTCGAATAAGACGATAAGATAGCTTGACGTCACAAATTGGCATTAAAATACACATCCGTGAATGATAGGAGATTTAACGGCTATAATTGCTGTTGAGCTCGAAACGGATAGTCCAATACCTCGGGGGTGAAGGAAAAAAATCACGCGCAAGCGCGCTCGTGTTTCCCTCCACCCCCTCGATATTGGACTAGCCGTTTCTTGTTCGCGAGCAATTACCGCCGTTAAATCGCCTATGATTCACGAATATCTATTACTTATTTGAACGTCAAAATTGGTCAATAGTTAGCGAAATTAACGACCACATCGCGCCTCGATGTGAACAAGTCGAAATGAGCTCGCAGCTGCTATAATCGCGAAACACGAAAATCATAGCGATAACACAATCGCGTGTATTGTGTATCGCGATAATAGGGAGCGTCCTTAAATTACGTAACGCTTGAGGGGTGGGGGGAGAGATCGATGTGGCGTTACAAACTTATGAGGCGGGGGAGGGGGTGTTTGTTACATAACAACCTGCTAATGAACATAATTAATAAAACAATGAAATCAACAGGAACACAATTAAAAGGAAAATATTGTTTTGATGACAAGTATAAATGCTTTGTAGTATGCAGTTTTTTTTACCCCTTTGGCTGTCGACGCGCCATTAAGCCTCATCCCCCCCCCCTTTGGTTCCTTGTATTATTAGGATTAACTTCAAATAAGGTATATGCACTAGTCATCCAAACCAATGGGGTCTATTACCAGCTTTTTGCATATTGCGATTCCTTTGGCTGTTGATTTTTCTGCCTCCAATGACGTCACAATGCAGCTCAACAGCTCACGCACATGCGCAGAAGTCAAACAGGAACGACTCTAGCTTGGCTCTAGTGTGCATGCCTCCTGTGACGTAATGAGCTGGGGAGTGACCAACCTTACTATATAAGGCGAATTGGTCACACCCGGCTTACTCACTGTTTCCTTTTGCGGGGGGTTGACCCTCCTGAATGTTCTTGGTGTCGACGGCCACTTACGGTCCGGCACCTACTTGTTGATTGTCGCCATCTTGATGGTGTTCGTCTTCGGTTCCATCTTCCGCATGACATTGCGCGTCAGTTGGGCGATAAGTCTGTCCTCCTGTCCGGTGTTTTTCAATTTTTGCAGGAGGTACAGATGTATGACAAGATTTAGATTAGGGGTTTGAATAACATCTCTGTAATGTGTGGTGCAGTGGCAGTCGTAGGAGGCGACTAAAAGGGAACCCAAGATCACGGTTTGCTAGTGTGCCAAGGGTCTGCGTGGCGGAGGGTTTTTAGTCCGTCTTGAACACTAGCAACCTCAACACTACGGTTTGCGAGTGCGCCTACGGTGTGTATGGCGGGCAGGTTTAACACCCGTCGCAAGCACTAGTCCGAAAGAGGTGAAGGGACATCCAGACAAACCGGGCCCGGGGTGGCTGCTTAGAGGATGTTTGGCGGTTTGAATCCCCTTTTGGGTTTGATTCCGATTTGCCCATTCTGGCCACTGGGCTTTTCATCCTCATCCCCCAGCATGTTGGCCGTGTGCTGCAACCTAGTAATCCGTGGAGGCGGAGATCCTGGCTTTCGGGCTTTGGCTCCTTATTCCGGAGGACGGGTGGCCTGGGCGAGCCGGCCTAGGGTCAATCGGCTATGACTTTTCGGGTCCTGTCGTTGTGGGGAGGCGGCTTTTGCTGTATCCATCTGCATCACGGACCCGAACTGTTTGGGTTATCGAGGGAGGTGGTGTGTACGGCTTCCTTGGTGGCCTCGCCTCTCGGCATGCTTTGGCTGCCACCTCACCGAGATAGACGGCGGTGTTAGCTTCCTGGTGCAGGGCCCTGGATATGCGGCTTCCGGCCCTGCATCACCCGAGTGCCGCGCGGGGTTTTTCTTTTCTGGGGGGGCGCACCGCCGCGACTTCTTTTTGCTCTCCATGGCAACTTCTTCTCCCCCCTCCCCCGCAAAAATTTCTATCCCCCAAAATTCTTCCCCTCCTCGCCGCACTAGCAAGCGCCAGAGGAGGGAACCTGAGATGGTTGGGCCTGGTGCCCAGTTACCAGACATTGGTAAAAGTCGGGACCAAGTCCCGAAGTTCTTGGTGGTGACAGGCGAGGGCCGAGATGTTACACAACTCGGTCCGTTCGCTGTCCACAAAGCACTCAAAGGGATCTGTGGTTCCGATCCGAAGAGTGTCTCTCGGCTCCGTGCTGGGGGATACCTTGTTGAGGTTGAGGATGGGGCTCAGGCAAAGAGGCTTTTGAAGGCGGGTGCACTGGGGTTATGCCCGGTGCGTGTGGAACCGCATCGTACGTTAAACAGCAGCAAGGGGGTCGTGACGTGCTTTGATTTGAGGGGTCTCAACGATGATATCATCCTGGACGAACTCAAGTCACAAGGCGTTACGGCTGTGAAGCGTTTGACGCGGAAAGGTGAGAATGGTGCCCAGCCAACTGACACCTTTTTCCTGACCTTTGATACGCCAGTTGCACCGCAGCACATTACTGCCGGTTACCTGCGGTTGAAGGTCAGGACTTATGTACCGAATCCAATGCGGTGTTTCCGCTGTCAACGCTTCGGCCACACCAGCGGCTCGTGTAAAGGTAAGCCTACCTGTGTTAGCTGTGCTCAGGCAGCCCATGAAGGCGCTGATTGTGCTGGCCCAGAGCAGTGCATCAACTGTGGTGGTCAGCACCAGGCCTCTTCGCGGGACTGCCGTGTTTATTTAGAGGAACGTCGTGTGCAGGAATTAAAGGTGAAGGACGGGCTTTCCTACTCGGAGGCCCGGAAGAAGACTAAGCTATAGGCAGCACCGATGACCAGATCTTTTGCACAGGTGTGCAGTGCGCCATTGCCTGGCCCAGTTAGTGAGTCTGCTGATTTAGCGGATTTGCGCGCTGAGCTCAGGTCTTTGACGAGGACGGTAGGCATGCTTGTTACTTTGTTGACCCAGCAACATCCATCTTTGCAGGGTCTTTTGGGTTCTTCGAAACCGGTTGATGCCTTGCCGTCGACATCTGCTCAGCCTGCTACTGTTACTGTTCCTGTTCCTGTAACTGTTCCTGTTCCTGTAACTGTTCCTGTTCCTGTAACTGTTCCCAGGCAGGTTAAGGCTGTAGTTAAGCCTCCTCCTGCTCGGAGTGCACCACAGAAGGTGTCGAAGAAGGCTCCTGCTGGTACATCCTCAGCACCACCCGTGAGGAAGTTGCCACCAGGAGAGAAGGTGAAACAGTCGTCGAACGACCACCTTGCTGAGGGGTCCATTGCGTCCCCTCCACAATTTGATCCCCCTTTACCCATGGAGCAGGGAGATATTTCCTGTTCCACTTCTCCTGGGCTTTTTCCTCCTTCCGAGGACAAGTTCGTTCTGGACCTCACTCCGGCTTTTGATTCGGGGGAGGATTCAGATGTTTTCGGGTCGCCCAGGGGAAGAGTTGAGGAGGATGATTCAGTCTTAAGCCCGTCCTAATGCCTGCGCAGTCCATCGTTCAGTGGAACTGCCAAAGTTATCGGACCCATGCGGAAGAGCTGCGACTGCTTCTGTCGCATTGGCGACCTCTGTGCTGCTGCCTTCAGGAAACTTGCTTTAAGGCGTCGGATAATCCGGTTGTTAGGGGTTACTCTGTCTACCGTCTGGATGCAGACCCTGTGCCACGTGCACATGGTGGTGTTGCAGTGCTGGTTCAACACTCTCAGCCGCATGCCAGTGTGCCTCTGCACACTAGATTTCAGGCGGTAGCAGTTCGAGTTTCTTTCCAATTGGATATTACAGTCTGTTCGCTGTATTTGCCACCGGATGAGGTCTTTGGGGTTGGTGACCTGGAGGACCTGGTTCGACAGCTTCCTGCCCCGTTCCTCTTGCTGGGCGACTTTAACAGCCACCATGTCCAGTGGGGAGGACCTAATACTGACAACAAGGGAAGGATCCTTGAGGAGTGGATGCGGAGGGGGTCCGTTTGTATCCTGAACGATGAAGCCATGACACACTGTAACTTGGCAACGGGCAATTGGTCAGCGGTGGACTTAGCCTTTTGCTCGCTGGCCATCCCAGTTCACTTCACTTGGGCTGTCACTGCCGATCTGCATGGAAGCGATCACCTCCCCATTGTGTTGTCCACAACACGAGGGGGTTCTGTGGCTTCCAGGCCAGCCCGGTGGGCGCTTAGGCGTGCTGAATGGTCAGCCTTTGCTGAGGCTGCTGTGTTTCAGCGTGCGGTGGAGGACTTTTCTGATGTGGATGAACTTTCCACTCATTTCACTGATGTGGTCCTTGCTGCTGCTCATGCTACTATCCCGCGTACGTCCACACAGCCGCGGCGGGTTCCTGTTCCGTGGTGGACGCCTGCTTGCGGGCAGGCCATTCAGGCCCGCCGGCGAGCGTTGCGTGCATTCACGGTCAGCCCGACTACTGGCAACTTTGTAGCGTTTAAGCGTTGTCGTGCCCGTGCCAGGTATGTCATCCGTGAGGCTAGACGTGCTTCGTGGGCAGCTTATGTTTCGTCAATCACGCGCTCCACGCCTTCTCAGCAGGTGTGGCGGAAGGTGCGCCAGATCTCGGGGAGGAGCGTGCCTTTCCCGGTTTCACAGCTGAAGGTGGCGAATACCGTGATCTCTTCTGTGCCGGATATCGCCAATTGTCTTGCGTCTGCGTTTGCGCGGGTCTCGAGTGATGACCATTATGATCCTGGTTTCCTCGGGATTAAGCGTAGAGAAGAGGCTCGCTTTCTTGACTTTCGCTCCGATGGGCTAGAGGAGTACAATTTACCATTTACCTGGCAGGAATTTGTTTCAGCTTTGTCCAAGTCGCATGACTCCGCCCCGGGGCCTGATGATGTTCACTATCAACTGTTGAAACATCTGACCCTTGCCTCCCAGCAGTTCTTGCTGGGGATGTTCAACCGTGTGTGGGCAGAGGGCTCTATTCCAGCAGCGTGGAAGACAGCAGTGGTCATCCCGATTGTAAAACCGGGCAAAGACCCTACTTCTCCTTCCAGTTATCGCCCAATCGCTCTGACTAGCTGTGTCTGTAAACTTATGGAACGGATGGTCAGTGAGCGGTTGGTGTGGGTGTTGGAATCACGGGGATTCTTATCTGTGTCCCAGTGTGGCTTTCGACGGTTTCGGTCAACTATCGATCATCTAGTTGCCCTTGAATCAGATGTGAGGGAGGCTTTTCGCCTGCGTCATCATCTGGTTCAGGTTTTCTTTGACTTGGAGAAGGCGTATGATACGACGTGGCGTTATGGGATTCTCCGTAATCTCTATAACTATGGCTTGAGGGGACAGATGCCATTGTTGCTTTCTGCTTACCTCTCAGGCCGTTCTTTTCGCGTTCGTGTCGGGGCGACTCTTTCCCGCCCGTTTGTCTTGGAGAATGGTGTGCCTCAAGGAGGTGTTCTTAGTGTCGTCTTGTTTGCTATAGGGATCAACCCCATTGCTCAGCAAGCTCCTGTTCCCCAGTCATTGTTTGTCGATGACTTCGGCCTGCGCTTTCGGGCAGCTCGCATGCAGACCTGCGAGCGGCAGCTACAGCTGGCAATTAACAAAGTCCAGACCTGGGCGGTAAGTAATGGTTTCCGGTTTTCTCCGGACAAGACTGTGTGCATCCACTTTTGCCGCCAACGAACACTGCACCCGGATCCTTGCCTGTACTTGGGACAGGCACAAATTCCTGTTGTCCCACAGGCACGTTTCCTGGGTCTGGTGTTCGATTCCAGGTTGTCTTGGCTTCCACACTTACGTCAGCTAAAAGACAAGGCTTTGCGGGCGCTTAACATCTTGCGGGTCCTGTCGGGCACTTCATGGGGTGCCGATCGCACTGCCATGTTGCGCCTCTACCGAGCCCTTGTCCGCAGCAAACTTGATTAT
>JAHWFP010180257.1:19570-32032 GCA_023313725.1 Lithobius niger | reverse complement strand
ATGGAAGGGGACCAATCAAATTGGGTAGGTGGATTGGTTGGCACATTGGAAGATATGCTCAGCACATTCGTTTGGTGGGTAGCACATTGCCCCAGGACAAGTTACACAATGTGAAGTTAGCCCCCATTGTAAAATAAGGTAGGAGGGGCAATGGAAGGGGTCCAATCAAATTGGGTAGGTGGATTGGTTGGCACATTGGAAGATACGCTCAGCACATTCGTTTGGTGGTTAGCACATTGCCCCAGGGCAAGTTACACATAATGTGAAGTTAGACCCTCTGTACTTTGGACGGCTGTTGTTCACAATGCGTCGAGGTCCAATCGCCAATATTGGCTGGCACATTGAGCGCATTGGCAGAAGTGTTTGGCACAATAGTTGATTTTGATGGCTCATTGATTCAAGAGGCTGGTGTGAAGGTGGCCCCTAATGAATTCAGTAAAGGTTTACCGTAAAACGGTAAGGGTCCAGTCAATTCCGTTTGCTAGCACATTGAGCACATTCATAGTACTTATCAGCACAATTATTAAAATCAATTGCACATTCCCTCGAGGGGGCCAACTTGACACAGCTATTTTTTCCTTTGTTTCGATAGTTCGCATGCGTTCGGACGAGTGTCGTAACAAAGAAGACATTTTATGTCATTGTTTACGTGGTGCAATAGGGATTTTAGTGAAATTTTGGTTAAGTAGTGTAAGTCTTATCTATCTTTTCCTTAGTTCACAGCTCGACTAGAAGCCAGGGTTATGGTTATCGGCTTATTAAGTTGTTTTTAAGCTAAGTCTTTCTCTTCCTGTCTAGTTGTCACCACTGGCTATTAACCCTTAAAACGCTACTAACGTATGTCATACGTTACTTCACATAGCCCACTTCTAAGGTGGTATATGCTAATTTTTAGCATATTATTCATTTAACTAACACCCAGCGTGTAATGGGTTAATGTATGGAATAAGAAGCAACGTATTTATTGTTCGGTTGAACCTGGAATAAATTGCGGAGCTTGAATTGTTTTTTCCTGTTTTGGAAAAGCTTGGTTAGCGTGTGTGAATCTGTGCTCGTAGGTAGTTTGTAAGTAAGTTAGTTAGAACGTGAGACTCTAGGACACTCGTCCGACGGCGTGCCTTAAGTAGTTTATAAGTTGTTTTAATTAGCTTACAGAAGATTTTCCCGCCAACTGAAACGTAACAAAGATCGACCTGTGAAACTGCCTTCCTTTGTAACGCAAGTTCTAACTAAGTAAACTGCCAAAATGAATTTTCAAAGTCGAAGGTTTGAACGTACTGATGACTTTGAGTTGAATACCCAAGGTCACTCAAGGCAGCAGTAACAAAGACAAGTTAATCGACACGGTCACGTGACGATTGACATGGAGAATGAGGAAGAAAGTGATTATTTCAGAGATTCGGAATGAGACCGGCTCTGCAAGGATCAACAAAAAGGTGGATATCTGTAGGGTACCCACCGGAACAGAGAAGGGGTCCAGAATCCCGAGTTTTAACTCTCAATTTAGGGACACACTACCCATTTTAGAAGACGAAACTAGAGATGCGACTAGGAATGGGGGGGGGGGGGTCCCTCTCCAGTAAACGTGGTATCGAGGATGTAAGGCAGTGGTTGCACAATGCACCTTTGCCTATGGACCTTGTTACCAGAGCATTTAAGCAATTATTGAGTTGCCAAGGCCAACTGAATGCACTTTGTACAGAAGCTAGTCTTCACCAACAGATTTGAGAGGAGACCTCGCCGCAAAACATCAAAAACCTGAGGGTTTATCGTTTTCGCAACGAACAATTTTTGTTCATTAGCGCTCAATAGGCCTAAAAAGACCTCGGTATTCACTTTGATGTATCTCCACGAAAAATGGACCAAAACGTTTGGGATTTGAAACCCTTAATAGCCCTGGACTCTACCTTGATTCCTGCGGAAACAGATCCGGAAAATTCCTTCTCAATATTTTACTACACCATTTTGAAAAACTCACCAAAATGACCGGCGCCGCACGCAATTCTCCAAACGCCATTTTTTGAAACTCTGTACAAAAATTGTAATTGCTTTTATTTCTCTTCCAGGCATAAAGCCAACCAGCTTAGTGTTGTTTTAGGAAGTATTTAACCTCACATACATGTGTTTATAAACCCAACACTTGATGTTTTTATTTTAACGAAGGCCAAGTTATTTATGAAAACTTCAACTGTAATTTTTATTATTAGCGGCTGCAATAATACTTCACTGATGTTCATGCGTTCTAGCATTCAAGGAATAAGCTGGTATATTTAATTTTCTTTATTGCCAAAACAACGTAACCTGGTAATTTTAGCATTACATTCCTCGAATGTGATGTTCCCCTGGAGGTTTCTTCCGGTCTAGACGCCTGCTTGCATATCCCACCGCACATGCGCAGCGCGGTCCGCCCTTATAAAAGCAACAGCGCGCACGCTATCGGCATTCATTTTCCTCCAGAGGTGTCTCTACGCCACCTCGCTCCCCGGTTCCCCGACTGTCGTTTGGAAAATTGGTTTCCTCGCCTAAGATGGCCACCGCTTCGAAAGCACTGTCGCATCGACCTGTCTCTTCACTTCTCCCGGGCCAGCGCACGCCGCCTTCCGCCCCGCTGGACCTGTCGTCCCTACAGCACGACCTTCAAGCCGCCATGGACTCCTACCGTACAGCCAAGCGGAACCTCCGCCGTGCGACACTCACCCACTCTCCGGACGGGAACTTTCCCCCTGACCTGTCTCCCAGAAAGGCCTCAGCGTCAGTCGCAGTGTCGTATGGGAAATCGTATACGACACCGTCCGTCACCTCCACCTCCCTCCTGCACGTCGTTGGTATGCAAGGCTCGCACCCAGAACTGGGTTGTGCCTACATCAGCCACAAAGGACACAAGCGTGCCGCTTCTTCTCCTCCGACCATGGCACTCAAGCGCAAGTCGGACGCAGGCTGTCGTCAAGTCACCCTCTGTCGCCGCCCCTGCTGCAGAGAAACGTTTCAGGTTCCCGGACGACACTCCTGATGATTCCATCCTGGCGCTCGCAGCTCTTTCAAAGACTGTCGAGCAGACAGTCCCGGACTGCTTTCTGTTCAAGCCCACTCTGATGCCGGATGCCACTACCGAACGGAAGAACGTGCGGCTCATTGCCGCCCGCCACACGCCTCGACTAAGCTCTAGCCCTCACGAATGCGACGTGTCGCATGCAACCCGTCACACGATGTCGTCACGTTCTAGCTTTCAATCAACGGGATCAAGACTCAAGACCCTCGACTGTGGCTTACCCCACGTATCGAGCGAAAATTAAGCCAACTGTTGCTGTCCACTGCTGCTTGTCTCACTCGTGGCTGATCCCATGTTTTGAGTGAAGAACCAAGACTGAAGCCGTCTGCACCTCTTGCTGCTTGTCTCGACCGTGTCTGACCCCACGTCTCGAGCGAAAATCAAGTCACCTGTTGCTGTTACTGCTGCTCGTCTCACTCGTGGCTAGAACCCACGTTTTGAGTGAACCAAGACGGAAACCGTTTGCACCATTTGCTGCTTGTCTCGACCGTGGCTAACCCCACGTCTCGAGTGAAAATCAGTGACCTGTCGCTGTCCACTGCTGCTCGTCTCAATCGTGGCTTGAACCCACGTTTTGAGTGAACCAAGACGGAAGGCATTTGCACCTCTTGCTGCTTGTCTCGACCGTGGTTAACCCCACGTCTCGAGTGAAACTCAGGTCATCTGTGCTGTCAACTGCTGCCTGTCTCACTCGTGGCTAAATATCCACGTCTGAGTGGACCAAGATGGAAGCCGTTCGCACCTCTTGCTGCTTGTCTTGTCCGTGGCTAGCCCCACGCCTCGAGTGAAAATCAAGTCTCCTGTTGCTGTCTACTGCTGCTCGGCTCACTCGTGGCTAGAAACCACGTTTTGAGTGAACCAAGAAGGAAGCCGTTTGCACTCTGTTTGTCTCGACTGTGACTGACCCCACGTCCCGAGCGATAATCAAGACTTCAGCTGCTTCCCACACTACTGCTCGTCTCATCCGTGGCCTAAACCCACCCACGCTTTGAGTGAAGGAAGCGAGTTGGAAACCATCTACATTTCCCATTACTTGTCTCGTCCATGGCTGATCCCGGGTCTGAAGTGAAATTCAAATCACCAGCTGCTGTACAAAATGCTGCTCGTCCTAGCATGGTTTAAAAAAAATAATAAACCCACGTCCTGAGTGAAGAATCAAGTCGTAAGACGTCTCCATCTCTTGCGGCTGCACGCCCGTACGACACCTACCCGATGTCACGCCTGCTCCTGCTGTCGAAATTGCTTGAATCTCCCTTCCTCCCGGGCCAACGCACGCTGCCTCCCGCCTCGCTGGACCTGTCGTCCCTCCAGCACGACCTTCAAGCCGCCAAGGACTTTTACCGGGGCGCCAAACGGAACCTCCACCGTGCGACACTCGCCCACTCTCCGGACCGGAGCTCGCCGCTCCTCCCGGAAAGGCCTCAGCGTCAGGCGTAGTGTCGTACGGGAAATTGTTGACACCGTCCACAACCTGCAAGTCAATCCGATGCCGCCTCCTTCCTGCACGTCATCGGTACGCAAGGCCTGTACCCAGGACTGGGTCACGTCCACGTCAAGCCACGAAGGGCACAGGCGTGCCGCTCCTTCTCCCCCGGCTATGGCACCCAAGCGCAAATCGGATGACACTGTCGTCGCGTCACCCTGTCGCCCGCCCCTGCTGCCGAGAAGCGCATCAGGCTCCCGGACGACACCCCAGATGAATCCACCATGTCGCTCGCAACTCTTAAAGACTGTCGAGCAGACTGTCCCAGACTTCAGCCGCATTATCGTACGGGAAATCGTACATGACACCGTCAGTAACCTGCAAGTCAATCCGATGCCGCCTCCTTCCTGCACGTCAGCGGTACGCAACGCCCGTACCCGAACTGGGTCACGTCCACGTCAAACCACGAAGGGCACAGGCGTGCCGCTTCTTCTCCCCCGCCCACGGCACCCAAGCGCAAGTCGGACGACACACTGTCGTCGCGTCACCCTCTGTCGCTCGCCCCTGCTGCCGAGAAGCGCACCAGGTTCCCGGACGACACCCCAGATGAACCCTCCCTGTCGCTCGCAGCTCTTTTAAAAACTGTCGAACAGACTGTTCCAGACTGCTTCCTGTCAAACCCACTAAGATGCCAGACGCCCCTGTCAACAACCGTGGCCAAACGACAGGCCCTGGATTTGCCTCACTAGACAAAGACGCCAAGCCCCGCTGCCTCCTGGGTCAATCAATGGCACTCCTAACATGTCTCCTCCGCAACGAAGGCCCCATACTAGGCAAAGGCGATCCCCTTCTTCTCTACAAAGAACCTCCTACGCCCTGGCCGTGAAAACAGCTTCTACCGATCAGTCGGAGACGGCGTCATTACTCCCGCAACTTTTGACACCTACCCGGAGTGCGAGTTTGCTTGCAGCGAAATCTAGATGGATTTCGGGTCCTCGTCAATATCCAAGAACGCAGACGTCCCAACCTTCGTTCTATACGAAAATGACATATGCCTTCGACTAAGCCTTCGCGCGGCCTCTCAAGCAGATGTCCTCTGCACGGCCATTAACGCGCTATATGAAAAGCTGTCGTCCGACGTCGCTCCAGATGAGTTCAAGAACCTGTCGTTCCTGATTTCTCAGCTCTCCCAAAAAGCTAACTTCGCTACTTACCACGCAATGAACTGGGCAACGAGAGCGCTGTTCGACAACACCCTTCTCCTCCGTGACATGGCCCTGTCGTCCGCAAACAACCTAAACGTCTCCACACGAAACCGACTCAGATATCAACCGATCCATGAGTCGGAAACACTCTTCCGAGGGCTAAACCCGAGACTTGCTCCTCACCTTGTCGTTTCGAGAAAACGAAGCCAAAAGCAAGCCACGTCTTCAATCTGCCCGTTGTCGAAGAATAAACAAGCCATCCCCCGTGCCCCGGACGATTAGCACAAAGATACGGCGTCATCAACCCCCCCCCCCCCCTGCCGCCCGAACGACACTGCCGCCTGTCAGCAGCGAAACCAGCAGCCCTTTCGGACCGACGCTCCTCGCTCCCGCTCCGGCCAACGCTCCCAACAGAAGCGCGCCGCCACCTCGACCGAAGGAGCCGAGTCCCATCTCCCGGGAGCAGAAGCATCTACCGCAAAAACCAACAATGAAGGCTTGTGCCCAACTGGTCTCCCTGTCGGGACCAGACTACGCCGTTATTTCCTAGCCTGGCAAGAATTGACCATCAACCTGGAAACCCTATCGATAATAAAACACGGCTTTCGTCCGGCATTCCTACATCAACCGCCGATGTCGCCATCTCCTCCATGGGATCTCTCGCCCCAAACGACAACGTCCCTGTCGTACGACGTAACGGAAACTACTGGATCAAGAAAACGATCAAAGCACCTTATAACAAACATGAATTAAGCAAGAGCATGAGAGTGACGGCGCACGAAGTGAGAACTATCTCTCCATCTTGGCCCCACCATACCGCCACCCCAATTGAAGAATCCTGGCAGCAGCTTCTTGGCGCCACCAGTCCACCTTCACATCTCACTACCTAAGAGACAGGATGAATCCAGACTACAACGGCTGGAACCGATCGTCGCAGCCAGAACCGTGGCCAAACCCCCTTAAGCACTCAAAACGAAGCAAGACCCATGAAGGAAGCAAGTTCCACCCTGCTAGAAGCAAGACCCTCAAATAACGATCCTTTTCAGGGCCTCCAACTCCTACGAAAGAGACCAAATTTCTGTCAAGCCCAAATATTCTGAATAAAGTGCGAATTTTTCTCTTGCAGATAAAAGAATTCATGGGGGAAAGCCTGCTTGCATCCCGGGGTGCTCGTACAGGCGGTGCCCGCCACCAAGTTTGACAAGGTCAACTGGTAATGCTAAAATTACCAGGTTAAGTTGTTTTGGCAATAAAGAAAGAACATTTTGCCGGCCCCCAGTCTGGCCGGCTAAAAATGGTTTCTTTTTGCCTAAAACATACTTAACCTAACTCCCGCCCTGCCTCCCCCCTAAGGTCACCGCCTGACACATTGACAGTAAAATGAATGCCGATAGCGTGCGCACTGTCGCTTTTATAAGGCAGGACCGCGCTCCGCATGCGCGGTGGGATATGCAAGCAGGCGTCTACAGACCGGAAGAAATCTCCAGGGGAACATCACATTCGAGGAATGTAATGCTAAAATTGCCAGGTTAAGTATGTTTTAGGCAAAAAGAAACCATTTTTAGCCGGCCAGACTGGGGGGCCGGCAAAATGTTCTTTTTGAATTAATTATATTTGGGCAACTTTAGCAAAAACTAGGTCTCTGAACTCTACTGATCCCAGCTAGCTTTTCTTAAGAATTTTTACGGACTTATATTTTTATGTATTTTATGTTTGCCATCTCCAAAAGCACGTCGACCGTAGTAACGATCCTGTTACTAAAAAAATGACGTTTGTAAAAATATTTGAGCTAAATACTTCGTCCCCCCCCCTCTCCTTCAATAGTTGCGATACATAATATCGTAGTTTTATTTTATAGGCCTATTCACGTTGTTGTGAGTTCCAAACTCAAGGCTATGGCCTCCCATGCCACCAAAAGTCGGCAATTCCCTTTGCTCTTCAAGTTCCTACAATTCCCTTCCAACCAAAAGACAGTATTCAATTTCCCCTCCACTCAGACCTGAAGGCTACCCTGCCCGTCCGCGCTTTAATGCCCACTTCCGGTATTGACAGCCTGGCCGGGCTGAGTCAGTCTCCCCACCCCCCGGGGGCCCCCCCCCCCCCCCCCCCTTGCTGCCAGGCAGCTGGTATAAAACAGGCCTGCAAGGCTGCATCCACAGCATAGCTCAACTTTCCAAGTCGGACGTTACTACGGCGGTCAGAGCAGAGATGTCCCCAGTCCGAGTGATGCCATGCCGGGCAAGGTAGTAGTTTAGATAACTAGTTTTAGCTTTATTTCTAAATTTTAACTTAAAGATTTAAACTTAACTTTTTACTTTGAATCGCGATTATGGGTAGTTAAAACCATTGGCATTTTCTGGTCTCCCCTCCCATAACTTAAGGGTTTAAGGTCCCCTTTCTAAAAACCGGCTATCTTTCTGTTTGTCTTACAAAATGTAAAGAAGCATTTATTTTGAGATCACCAAGGTCCTGTAGCATAATTACAGAAGCAGACTTCGATGGTATGGCCCTGATTATTGCGAGCTTGACTTAATGTGAATAAGTAGATTTGATCTTGTGCAAGATGCCTTGAAACATAATCTTAAACTAAGATTGAAATTGTGAGGTACTTTTTCTAACTTAGAGGTGTTTAGGTGACACCAAAGAACTTTTTCTATTCGAAATTGTAGTTGGAATTTCAAAATGTAAATTCGTTGCCGCTGAATTTTTTTTACGTAAAAATTACTCCTGTGCTTTTATTTAAAGCCTTTCAGTTTTCTTGTAAAAAGACTAGTTTTCATGTAAAGTGTTTTCTTTCCCCTGTTTATTAAAACCAAGTTTTAAACTCAGTTTGCTTCTAGAGAGGTTTAATTTGCTAGTGTTTTAACTAAATATAAACCATTTTTATTTAAAGCCTAAGGTTAGCAATTAAACCACCCACCTGGTGGCAGTGAACCAACGATTAGATAGTACTAAACTTTAGATAGGACATAGACGCTCTATTCCTAACCGTGCAGTAGTGACTGCTATGCTAGTTTTTTCTCCGCAAAAGTAAAAACGGCCACCCGAAGTACTTCTAACTTTCCCGAGACCACACCAGATGTCTGTGCAGAACAGTAGGCGCCTCAAGGATCTGTGAGCACCACTACAACTTACCACACACAACCACTGTTGAATCCACAAGATTCGAACAGGAACGTTTGTGGGCCAGTTCATTCTACCCGCACGCCATCACAATCTTAGAATTTGATGACCTGCGAATTCCCACATATCCTCTCAGCGTGCTGTCCTTGATTAGCAACATCAAGGTCATCAGCCAGAGTGCGGTGATGTGGATGTCGGCAGTAGTATTGGACATTCACGGCCGTGAGTGTTGTGCAACTGCCGTACAAGTACAAGTTGTTTTACTGGCGTTTAGTAAATCGTGAGGGGACTTGAGCGGGTTCCTGCTGAAGTGGGTTTTATTTCTTTCACAAGTGTGTGAATAAAGTAGAGATGCTCCAGATGTGGTTTCCTCTGTGCATTGGTTAACTGCAGTGGCAGACATATTGCTGATAAAGGTCAGACTTATGATTTGTCATTTGACGGCACTATAAGGTGGTGTTCAAAAGCATTAGCGCAGTCCGTTTATGATTATTCCGTGAGCGCGGATGAGGACGGCTGTCCTCGCGCTGGGCTGCTTGGTTTTAGTAGTATGTAACCACGACGGTGGTAGTATATAGCGTGAGGCTTTCCCTGCATGCCGGATTTTCGTGAAGCTAAATGCCACGAAGCGAGGTGAATCACGAAGCTGGCCATGTGCCTTTAAGCTAGTGTTCTTCGCGTGATTGCTCCGGTTCAAAACTCAGTTCACCACCATGAATTGTGTAACGGATTGGGGGCAGGGACGAGGTCGAGTTTAAAGCGTGCGAGGTGCGTCGGCGTGGCAACCATCCCTCAAAACCTTTATGGCTCAGAACTTCTGTTCCTAGCTTCCTGCGTTGTGTTGTAACCAGGCACTCTTTTACTCTTACATACTGAGGGTTGGGGGAGCTGGGTGAGCTCCTGATCTGTCTGTATCAATCATTTTTCAGCAGTTGTTTTTCTAGGTCCGTTATTGTCCTATAGCCGGAAGGACGCAACCGTGGAGGGGGCAGGCTTCTTGGACCTCGAGAGACGGTGCTGAAAACAGTGTGGTCCACGAAGTAAACGGCCATTTCATTTTTGTACACCATGCCGAAAGTTGACCATGTGGTGGTTGGGTCATCTGCACGTGTTGTATTGGGTGTAACACTTGGTTGGAGAAATCCTGGAGCCAAGTGCGCCATGCAGGGAGGAGTAAGTTAGAAAATGCAGTGTGTGAATTTTTTTTCTTGTATTCATGTAAATAGTTTTCAGTGTTTGATTTACATGTTGTAAATGGACGTCTGGAACAGGAAATTGTGGCTGGGGGTGCCATGATGTGTCTGCCCAAAAAAAACCACTCGGATGGATATCTTAAGTGCAGGCATAGGCACGGACCTCAGCCGTGCAATAACTGTTGAAGGACGTGGGTTGTAAATAAGACAGGTGCTAATGCATAATGGGCTTTGTGTAAGTAGCAGGAGAACTACTAAAGTTGGGAGAGGTTCGAAGAACTTGGTTAAAAAATATAACTGAAGTGTTTTCTGTGTTTTATTTATTGGTTTTGACGTACACCGCTGGTGTCAGATGTATTGAGGTGGAAGTCGTGTGACTTTTGTTTTGCTGACAAGTGTCATCAAGCCTAGCGCTCGATCACATTGTCACGGGAAAGTAAAAAATGGTCAGGTAGGACAACGGCGCAGAGTTAGCACCATTGGTGGGTAGCTGTGCGACGGGTCGCGCGCATCCCTGAGTGAGGAAACAAGGAGAGTACACGCCGTTCTTGCTTCAAAGCTTGGGGGACTCTTCGTATTATTTGTGTAAGACAAGTATACAGACATGATATTCAAAGGACGGACTCGAATTGTTCAGACCTAAGAATTTGAACTGAGACCTTCATTAGGCTGGCTAGGCAACCAAGTATATTTACAGAGCTAACTAATGATTGGCTAAATTTCAGGTGGAAAAGGTAAAAGCGGCTACGCTGAATACCTTTCATTTCATAACCTGAACAGTTTTGTTTCCCCAAAAGCTGGTTAAAATTTGGTTTTAAGCCCTGAACTTGGGCATTAAAGACACCAAAACATTGGTAAAAAACCCCATAAAACCAGTCTTTATTGGCACAAAGGCCTATAAAAACCGCATTTGTGAAGAAATTAGTGTTGCGAATTTTTTTTCCCATACATTCAATTTCATGTCTAACTTCGGTTTGCATCGAGTTACCTGAATTATGCCAACATTCAGTTAATGAGGATTTACCATGCATCCTTCAGCTGAGGCTGGATGAGGGGGGGAAAGGTGGAACGGCCCTGTCTGGCCAGTAAAAAGTCATTCTTTTTTTCTGCCTTTACCCTCGAAATTCTAGCTTCTTGTGGACACTCAGAATAGCCTAAAGTAAAAATGCCTCTTGCGGCAAGGTGGAATCTCTAGTTGACCACAAGGTGAGATGTGATGACTGAGCAATTCACCCAGTAATGGTCGAAATGTTATGGTAATGTTCCTGTCAACACGAAGCCCAGGAGAGATGTCAGTAGGCAACGTCACCAAGCCTACATGGAGGAGATGCCTGAGCAGCTTCCACGTAACATGGAATGCTTGCCCAAACCTCCAAGCGGTGGCTAACACTACTCAGCCACCACGATCAGTATCCAAAACCAGGGGACCATCAATTCAGCTACGCCGCCTGAGGTGGGCACAACCAAGGTGGGGACCAACTATGGAATCCAGGACCAGGATCTGCACACATGGACATTGTAACGGCGGGTGCTACGACGGGGTAGGTGCTTGTAGCATCGCCGGTCGCCTGGTGTAACTGGATCTTTCTTACTAATTACTCTGGTCTGACTTGTGATACGTTTTTAGTTAAAACAGTACAACAGCTACAGTCCCGGTGTAGAGAATGGAGCTACGAATGTCCTAATTATGTAGGCTAACAGTAATAATAAGCGGTAACGCTGCCACCAAGGTGGGAATTAGGCTAGCTAAGTTAAATTTGTAGAGAATTGTCTTAAATACTAACTTCTAGCGAACGACGGACGAATAAACCAACTGGGTTTGAAACTCCTGGTTTTATTTTTAAACAAACTGTCAAAAAAATATAACGCACTTTTACATTTACATTTGGCAAATTTACAACTGAATTAGTTTATAAATAACAGGGGAAATTTACAGTAAATTCAACTTGAACAACAACTATGTTCACTTAAAACATTTTCAAATAGAAAAAGGTGGTTTGTGTAGGCACAAGGGGATTTTGCAATAGAGCCCTCTAAATTATCAACAGCCTCGGCTGACTAATAATAGTAGACCTGTTTTACAGTTATGTTTCAACGTGAATTAACAAAGCATTAAACCTCCTAGAGTTGCTGTTGATAAGTCAACTCCTTAAATTACAGAAGCCGCAGCTACCTATAAAGTCGATCCGAGCGATTAATCAATGGAAACCCCACGAAGATCAAACCGTCCTTTGTTTACTTTAAACTGCGTTTAAAAAAACATAAAAAAAGCCTGGTTTTTAGTAAGGGACCGTGAACCCTTAAATTACGGCCGCCAACGTCCGAAATGCCGTTTGGCTTGACGCACCATAAAATTAACTACTAAAGCTACGAGGTTAAGTTTAAAGTTAAACTATAAATTTTGAATATAGAGTCCAAAAAATAAACTTTTAAAGTTAAACTAAGTACAATACGAACCACTACTTTTGC
>JAHWFP010180257.1:0-19470 GCA_023313725.1 Lithobius niger | reverse complement strand
CAGTTATGTTTCAACGTGAATTAACAAAGCATTAAACCTCCTAGAGTTGCTGTTGATAAGTCAACTCCTTAAATTACAGAAGCCGCAGCTACCTATAAAGTCGATCCGAGCGATTAATCAATGGAAACCCCACGAAGATCAAACCGTCCTTTGTTTACTTTAAACTGCGTTTAAAAAAACATAAAAAAAGCCTGGTTTTTAGTAAGGGACCGTGAACCCTTAAATTACGGCCGCCAACGTCCGAAATGCCGTTTGGCTTGACGCACCATAAGTTACCTTCTAAATCTAAAGGTTAAGTTTAAAATTAAACTATAAATTTTGAATGTAGATTCCAAAAAATAAACTTTTAAAGTTAAGCTAAGTTAAAATACGAACCACTACCTTTACCCGGCATGGCAACAATCGGACCGCGGCATCTCCACTCCCGACCGGCGTAGCGACCTCTAGCTTTGAGTATCCTGAGCTGTGCTAACGATTTTCTCTGGGGCTGGGGTAATATACTCATTACTGGAAGTTGGCGCGGACGCCGAGGATAGCTTCGGAGGGGGTGAGCAGGGAAGAGGTGGCGGACATCTTGGAGGAGGAGAGGCTGACCTAGATCGGCCGAGCTGTCACTACCGGAAGTCGGAATGGCAGCGTGGACGGCTAGGATAGCTGAGCGCTCTGGTTGGATGGGAAGTTGAAGGCAATGTTTTGGTTGGACGGGAATTGCGGAGGCTGAATTGACAAAGAGAATTGCCGACTTGAAAACGTTAGAGGCCTGGGTTTTGAATGTGCAAGTGAGTTTTCAACTCATAACAACGTGATTTTTAGGCCTATTAAATAAACTACGATGTTATGCATCGCAACTATTGAAGGAGGTGGGGGGGGGAACGAAGTGTAATGCACAGAATAATTATTTGACTTTGGGAATGAAACTGCTATTTACAATGCAGGTTTTTAACGAAGGAAAGCTAGTTTGTTTTCGTTTTAGAGGTTTGCTACGGTCGGAGTTTGGATGGAGATGCTACAAAAAATAGACATAAAAATATACACTGGGTCCGTAAAAATATACAAACATAAACATTGGAGCTCCGGTAGGGTTCATGGCAAGAAGTTAAATTTACGAAAATGCATTAAGTGTACAAATCAAAAGATTAAATGTTCCAGCTAGTTTTAAAGGACTATATCGCAGTTTAGGTTAGTTTTAAACGGGTTTGAACGTCGGACATTTTTCATAAATAAACAAAGTCGTCACCTGTTACAAATGAAAAATATCGTGTGTTTTTCAATATCTACAACACAACTAAGCTCAGGGATGCTGCCAGTGTGAAAAAATGTGAAAATTTGCTAGGGGCAAAAAAAAATGTGAAAAAATGTGAAAAATACAAGTGTCGGTGTGAAAAAACGCAAAATGCACAAGCAAAGTACAAACAATCAAATTATCCGCCCTAATTTTGGACCCAGAATTACGTAACATGTCTGTGATTAGAACAGGAAAAAAAACTTGGTTTGCAGGCGGGTCGCTTTGAATTCACGTTTGGTCGCTTTCTTAACATTGTGAGAGAATGTGGCCCATTTGCCTAGCAACCGTTATGCGCAGCGGAACTATCATGTGCACTGTGTGTGATGGTGATAGGAAGTTTTCTTTTTTAGGGTACAAAAATTTCGGATTAAATGGATGTATACAGTAATTCTTGTGTACGTATTAATAAGCTCTACACGTGCCTGTTGTAAACTTAACAATCAATGTTGCGTGACCGGCAGCGTTGCCTTAATTTCGCGTGAAGGATTCGTTCTACTAGTGAAACTGAAAGCAGTGTGCCGGAAAAGACTTCTCAGAAGGATGAAAAGGAGTTCCTTTATAGAGGGAGGGCTTTTTACAAAAAAGCAGTTCTGCAACTTCTGAAGACACTTCCCATTAACTGTAAGCTCTTAAGGATCTGCAAGTCCTGCACCCTAATATTTCGTGGCACTGCTTCTATAAGTTTGGCCACTTTCTGATAGCAACAGCTCATAATTCACAATTTTATTAGAGAAGCTCTACAAAGTCAAATAAAAATAGGCTATGAAATTGTGAACTGTTGCTTCTGAGAAAGTGGCCTATTTTTTTCTGATAAATCTACCAAAGAGCTTCTTGTAAGTAATTTTTTTATCTTGTCATAAGTATGTTTAATAAAATAGGGTACATGATCAGAATAATTGCGTCCTGGCATCCTGAAATAGCAAAAAAAAAACTGAAATTACAATGGTTACTGGAAAAGAAAAATTTTTATTCAAGAATTGTGAAACTGGTGTGACATATGAAAACGAAGAAATAGTGATACAAAAATGAAAGGTAGGTAGGTGAAAAATGTAAAAAAATGAATAGCAGGTATATGAAAAATGTGAAAAAATAAAAAAGTAGGCATGCGAAAAATGTGATAAAAAAAATGAAAAGTCGGAATGTGAAAAAATGTGAAAAATCAAGGTACCCCCGGCAGCATCCCTGTAAGCTGGAAAAGTGTTTTGGCTTTATGCCTCAAAGAATAATATACAATATTTACATTTTTAAAGGGGGATCGCCATATAGACGATCTTCTGGTATGGAAGAATGCTGCCCTCAGGTTTTTTCTTCGGTGGTGTTGAGGTGTCCTCACCACGAGCGTCTGATACGAGACCGCGTTTACACGCCACCACGCGGAGGACTATTTAGGGTTTCTGTCGAACTCCAAATAAGTGCTACAACAGAAAAGGTCAGTGCACACAAGACATGCCAAAGAACAAGACTGCCAAGCCTTGTAAAGAAATTGCATAAATTAATGCACCAAGGAATACACCTACTGAGGAATACACCTCCCGTGAAATACATCACCGCAAGTTATAAAATACACTGTTTACAAAAAATAAAAATTGCCATTTTATGTTTTTGGGGGACTGACGTTTTTGTGGCTCGAGAAATTTTTGTAAATAAAAATTACAAGTTTAAAGGGACACTAGTTGCAAAAATTAACTTAGTGCTGTCCGCGCTGCTTGTTGCAGGAAAGTCGTACAGGACACACAGAAAATTGGAGCAAACGAAAGTTTATATAAATAAAAACGCAAATTTTGACCATAAAGGGTCACAGTTTAAGGGTTTTTGTAGCTGTTAATTCAAATGAGATAATCGCAACATTTAATGCTCTAACCAGTCAGCTGTGCACAGAAAGTTATTTTTTTTTATCTGGGAAAACCTCGAATAAATACCCCTGGGCGCACTCCTCAGGACCTAGCTTGCGATAAGGATCGGAATAGAGGGTACTATAAGCGCATGCGCAACTATCAGCTCTATTTAAAGTTAAGACTACCACTGGAGTGGTTTAAGGTTACCAAACAACTTGTTTTACATAAAATTGGTTTACACTGAAGGGTTGAGATGGTACCCATAACTTAAACATATTATATATCACTGGGAGGTTTTATGGATAACACAACAACCTTTTAACGACAGAGTTGACCTTTTGCACTCAGAGGTAAGACAGACAAGTTTTTTGCAGGAAAAATGTTTCGTAAAAACCTTAAGAAGGGCCAACCGGGAACAAGTTGCAACCCCCCCCCCCGTAGAATACTCCTAATGAATATTTAATTAGTGTCGTTACAGTCTTTGACAATATTCTCCCACACAGGGAGACGTTGATAGTGACAAAAAGAGTAAAACATAGGCACTTAAAATTTAGGTGAAGAGTTCCGAAACGGGAAATAGCTGAAAGTTCCTTTTGTTGTGGTTGCACTTTCAATATACCACTTAACAAAATTTAAAGATAAAATTTAAATTTTCAGTCAATTTGTACTGAAAATGACGTGTTTTAACAAGTTAATGTTTAAACAAAATACCTGCTGAGAGTGTCAGCGTTTACGTGTAACTTTCCAGGTTTGTATCTAACTTCGTAATCGTAATCTTGTAGGGTTAGGCTCCACCTAAGCAATCTGGGATTTTTGCCAGACATTTGCTTGAGCCAGTGCAACGGGTTGTGATCTGATTCTAGGACAAATTTTGTTCCATAGACGTAGGGACGCAACTTAGCAACGGACCAGATCAAACGCGCATTCTTTTTCTGTCGTACCATAGTTTTGCTCACGTGCTGTCAGTTTATGTGAGACGTAGAGGCAAGGGTGTTCATCTTCTCCAAACACTTGTGACAAAACACAACCCATACCACGATCTGAACAATCACACTGCAAAATAAATTGTTGTGTGAAGTCGGGGGCTCTTAGAACGGGTAACGTCAAGTTTTTCAACGTGTCAAAAGCAGCTTGCTTTGACTCATCCCAAATGACGGGATCGGGTGCATCCTTTTTCAAGGAGTCTGTGAGACAGGCACAAATTTCAGAATAGTGAGGGACATACCTTTGGTAATATCCTACCAAACTGAGAAAGGAATGGACATCTTTCTTAGTTTGTGGTCGTGCGAATGTTTGCACGGCCAAGACCTTCACCTCAGAGGGTGTACGAGATCCATTGCCAACTTCATGGCCAAGGAAAGTTGCTTTGCTGCAAGCGACCTGCGATTTCTTGGCATTTACCGTCAATCCGGCCTTCTTGACAGCTGAGAGGAAATTATGAATGTTTTCGAGATGCTGTGGCCATGTTTCGGCCCCTACAGCAGTGTCGTCTTGGAAGGGTGTGACAAACTCTTCCATGACACGAGTGACATTGTCCATGAGCTTCTGAAAGCAGAATGGAGCGTTTTTCATCCCCATGTTCATCATGAGGGGAGCAAACTTCCCAATGGGAGTTGTGATGGTGGCGGCCATTGATGCCTGTGGCGTCAAGCGCACTTGCCGAAATCCACGGTTGAGGTCAAAAATAGAGATAAACTTCCACTTAGCTGTTGCGCTCAATACATTCCTCAATGTTGGGAATTGGGTAATCTTTGGTTACCGTATTGTTGTTTAGCTGCCTGTAGTCAGCTACAGGACGTGGGTTGGCATCTTCCTTTTGAACGATGATCATGGGTGAACCATGTGGGGAATCGGTTTCAACGATTAAGCCCAAGTCAAGCATACCCTTACTGAAATTTTGGGTCGTAAAATACGATCAGAAAATGAGTACTTTTTTAGTGCGTTTTTGACATGGTCGTATTGTACGTTTTGTGGTAGTATTTGTTGCAAAAGACGAACAGTTTATTACCAATTGAGCGTTTTCTTATAGATTGTAAAAAGCTTACAATTAATCACAATTTGCGACTATTTAAGCTTGTATCCAAATGGTAACATTTCGTGAACAGTTGCAAATATTTTTTAGCTTAGCTGTAGGTAGCAAAATGTTTGCAATAAGTCCTTATTGTATAATAATTTGGGCGTTTAATACGACCATCTCATCGTAATACATAGTATTGAACTGATTAGTCGTATTTTACGACCAGTACATCGCATGTTAATTGTTAAAAATGACCTACTCATCATAATATGGGGTGTAGTGGTCTATTTTTTTTAACCTAGATATTTTACGACCAGTACATCACATATCGAATCATAAAAACGGCCTATTCATCGTAATATGTGATGTAGTGGTCTTCTTTTACTACCACTGGACACGATTGATAGCGTTCTACGACCTGAACATCGTGTATTACGAGGAACTAGGCGTTAAGGCTATCGGATACGATACTGGTATCGGGTTGTACTCTTACTGTTTCCAGTAGGTCGTATTTAACGAGCACTTTATGATGTGTATACATGTATACAACCATCCCTAATAGATAAAGTCAATGGATTTTGAAGAGCTATAGCTGCAGAATCTCTTTCCTAATTGAAATGATTTTATGGAGACTTTATTTTGCTTCATAAATTACGTTTTGCCCTTATGGTTACGGGTAAGTGTCCATTGTATTTCACGTAATTAACTGCAATTGATTGTTTAAAATTAACCATAAAGTTTAATAAACACATACTTTAAAGTAAAATTAAGTAATCCTAAGTGTAAAACTACAAATAATCTGCAGTTTATTTACATGTAATCAGTCCAGTAGAACTAGCATTTTGCCTGGAACTAATTCAGAAGGAGATGAAACTTGGTAGATATGTTCCGAATACCGCTGTAAACTTTCCCTTAAAATTTCCCACCCTTCCGATTTGAGCTCCCGCCGCCATCTTGGAAAATGGCGGCCGTTTTTGTGTTTTTTGACCGTATAGACAAATCTATGCATTTGTTGAAAGGAAGATGTGTTACAAAGTTGCATAATACACTGTATTAAGCAACTTTCTAACACATCTTCCTTTTTAAAAATAAATAGATTTGGCTATACAATGCAAACTAAAATGGAAAATGGTGGCCGTTTTTGCATTTTCTGAGTGTCTAGTCAAACCTATGCAATTTTTTGAAAGGGAGAAGTGTTACAACATTGCATAATACACTGTATTAAGCAACTATCTAACACATCTTGTTTTTTTTTTTAATAATAAGGTTCGGCTAACAATGCAATCTGGCAGCCGTTTTGCGTTTTTTGACTGTATAGCCGAATCTATGCATCTTGATATGCCAGTCACTGCATGTATTATGCAACTTACAGGATATTGGTAGATTTCACATTTTCTGGTACACGGCAATAAAAAGTGTTGGTTCAGGCAAGCAAATTTCACCACTAATAATAATAAAAAAATCTTACATCTTAGTTTCAATGAAATAATTTAATTGTATGGAGATTTAGCCTTAGGCGTAAGCACCAAACTGTAGATACAGTCAAGTGAATTAGCTAAAATTTCGACGTTGTCTAGAACTAATTCAGAAGGAGATGAAACTTAGTAGATAAGTTCCGAATACCATTATAAACTTCCCCAAGATTCCCCACCTTTCCCACTTGAGCTCCCACCGCCATCTTGGAATATGGCAGCAGTTTTCTCATTTTTTGGACGTATAGCCAAATCTACCCAAGTTTTTTTAAGGAAGATGTGTTAGGAAGTTGCTCAACACAGTGTAAAAAATCCATATTATATACCCTTGTCTATACGTACAATAATCAAGTCAATGAATTCGTAAGATTGTGGTTCTAAGGGGTCAAATTCGAAAACCCAAGGGAAGTTCGGCTTAAACCTTTTTTCAGCCGCAAATACATGCATAGCATAAAAATTACAAGATGTGAAATTTTTCCAAATGCAAACTACGTTTTTTAAATTAAAAAAGTGAAGATATACGCATGCAACAGTACAAGCCACATGATCGTATTTTGTGAACAGTTGATTACATTTTGAGTTGTCAACATTTAGCATTCTTCTGTGCGTAATTTACGGACTCCAAATAGCACCACCCATCAGTTGGTCGTATTTTGAGTAGCTCACATTTTGCAGCCACCCTTCAGAATTATTTGGGCCCTTTAAAAGACTTATTTTGTGAACAGTTGATCATATTTTGAGTTGTCAACATTTTGCGATCATCTGTGCGTAATTTACAGACTCAGGTAGAACAACGAAGAAGTCACTTTTTACGATGAGTTGATCGTATTTTGAGTAGTGCACGTTTCGCAATCATCTATAGCTCTTCAAAGACACAATTTTGTGATCAGTTGATCGCATTTTGAGTTGTCAACATTCTGCAGTCTTCTGTGCACATTTTACGGACTCCAATTGGAGGAATCACTGGTCACTTTTTGTGATCAATTGGTTGTATTTTGAGTAGCTCACATTTTACATTCATTTGTACGTATTATCAGTCCTTTAAGACTCATTTTATGAACAGTTGATCACACTTTGAGTTGCAAACAGTTTACAGTCAACTGTGCGTAATTTACGTACTACAAATTGAATTGCTGTAGTTGCTTTTTGTGATCAGTTAAACGCATTTCACTATGTTAACATTTTGCAACCAACTGGACGTAAAATATGAACAGTTTTGTTGCTTACTGAGCAAATCAGTTGTACTTATTGATTCCCATTTATAGTACATGCAAGAAATCTTGAAATAAAACGGTCAAATGTTACCAAGAAACGAGTAGTTTACGAGCAAAACGACTAGTATACGTACAGAAAACGTACACAACATTTCAGTAAGGGTACGCTTGATTTCAGTGACTATCAAATCCCTTTCGAATTTCGCATGGCGATAATACTTACAGGGTTTGACTTTGGAATCGACTAATTCAACGTCGTGTGTGACAGATCAGTGCGTCCTGGTAAAGTAGAAAAAACACCGTCTACTTTTTCGAATACCCCAAGGAGGTCGTTCTTCTGCAACTCAGTTAAGTTGCCTGTCTTTTTGAAAAGACTCATGGCGGCCTTAGCAGTAAGGTGGCCATCACCAGGCTGACCTGTCCAAACATGGTCGGTGTGAGGAGGCTCACGATCTTCATTGTAAGAATGATTACTAGACCCCTCCCTAGGCAGATAGGGCTTGAAGGTTTACATGATATATGGTTTCTTTTTGTAAACCGAACGATTTTTTTACAAGATAATTAGTATCTGATAATCGTTTCAACACTTCACAGGGTCCATCCCAATAAATGACTAACTTATTGGTGCGGGCTGGTTTAAGGACTAGAACCTTATCACCCACTTTGAACTTACGTTCAACTGCCTTGATGTCGTAGTATGATTTATTTTTTTTGTTGGCTACGAGTGATGCTCTCCTGAGAGAGTTCACGAGAATACTGGAATCTCTGGAGCAAGTCCAAGATGTATTCTAATACTGAGGGGTGAACGTCCGGTTCAATCCAATGGCTTTTCACCAACTCCAGTGGGCCTTTGAGGTTGCGTCCGTAGACTAACTCGGCTAGAGTGAAGCCAGTGCTCTCATGTGGAGCAGTTCTCAGAGCAAACATTGCTCCTGGCAGGCACCTCTCCCAATCGTGGGGATGCTCATAACAGCCAGCTCTCAGCACCGCTTTGAGCGTCCTGTGGAAACGTTCCACGCTGTTAGATTGCGGGTGGTGTACACTTGAGTTAACACACTTTATACCGCACTTTTCTAAGAAAAGAGTTGTAAGTTCCGATGTGAAACAAGCGCATAGGTCGCTTTGGTGCTCGGCTGGAAAGCCTAACCTAGAAAACACAAGTAGGAGCGCATCTACAACGCTCTGGCTGTTGGCCTCTTTGAGGGGCACGGCCTCGGGAAACTTTGTCGCCGGGTCAAGTAAAGACAAGATATACTTATAACCAGCCTTACTAGCAGGCTTGATGGGGCCTACGATATCGATTACGTATCGGTTGATTGGCTCGTCATCCATGGGCACTAGCACCATAGGGGCAACAAACTTCTGTCCAGATTTTCCATTTTTCTGGCAGGTTAATTATGTGGATACAAAATTGTCAATGTCGGTAAAACAATGTGGCCAGTAAAAATTAGTCAACACTCTATCCTTCGTTTTGGATCGGCCTAGATGCCCAGCCCATGCATTTGCATGTGCGGTGTTTAAGACTAGATTTCTACACTCTTTAGGAAGCACTAGTTGTTTCTTGATTGACGGTCTTCCTAAAGGCCGAAAGGGCTTACGGAAAAGCAATCCTTTCTCGATGAAGAACTGTTTGTTCTCATCCTGCTGGTCCAGCGGGAGCTCAGCAGTTTGCCAACATGGTTTCAAAGTTGGGCAGTCTAACTGCAACTTGGCAAATTGGGGTTTGTCAACACTCAGTAATTTATTTAACTGATCTGACCGTGGACCTAAAATAGCTGAATCTAAGATATCAACCTTAGGTGAAACAAAACCTTCCTGTGAAGGGGAAACTACACTAGAAATAGAATCACCATCTGAGTCGTTTTCACTCTCAGATTCTATCTCACGATATTTGGGTTTAGATATCGGGAGCTGCTGTTCCGCACGAGTTTGGGAACGAATGATGGCGTTAGAGTAAGGGGGCAGGGCCTTTAAACCTTTTTGCTCTAACACTGTTTGAGAGGGCACACCCAAAAGCATTTGGAAATGTGGACCAACGTGATCCGAAACGAGGGCCTCGGATTTGATTTTACCGTAGGGCGTTTCAACTTCAATCACGGCAATTGCGTGAGCGGTCGTCTGCTCTGAGAGAGCGTTGTGACAATGGGTATATTCACCTGTGAATTGCTCGGGCTTCACAAAATCCCTTGCAATGACATCGTCTGTCGAGCCTGTGTCTCTTAAGACTAGACATTTCGATCCATTCACAGTCCATTCGTGAATGTGTTTAGAAAGAACTAATTCGGGAGGATTATTGCTAACAAAGTTATACTCTGCGTTAGAGGCTAGGTTTCCCTCTTGAGCAATACGAGCACGACACTCTAATTTTTTGTGTCCGGTTTTGTTAAAAAAAAAAACAAGTACCTTCAAACTTAGGCCTCCTAGGCCTGTCAAACTCACGGTTGGAGTAGTTGCTGCTGGCCGAGTCTCCTTTACTCGGATCGGCAGAAGATGCTGCAGTACCGGCCGGTTTAGCTGCAGTGGAAGAGGCTCGGTGGCCACTTCTGAAATTGGAGGAAGCTTTTGAAGCTTGTCCAGACGACGACGCACTAGGTTGTGCTTTCCCTGTTTTAGGGGCCATGTCCGCAGAAATCTGTTTGTTTCTGGTGGTGAACTCTTCACAGAGTTTGGCTGCTTCGTGTAACGTACCAAGTTTAATTTGGTCCGGCAACCAGTTGCGTAAAGCAATGGGACATGATTTTGTAAACTGCTCAAGCATAACTAGATTAGCTAACTTGTCATAGCTGCTATTCACTTCATCTAGGGACACCCATCTTGAAAATAGGGTTTCGAGAGCGAACGCATGTTCGTGGAACAATTGTTCGGGGCCACGTTCAAGTGAACGAAACTGGGCATGTACGGCTTTAATCAAAATTTCACCGAGAAGGGGCTGTAATCCAACGACCCATTCTGTTTTGTCAATTCGTTGTGGCAATAAAAGTCCACAATTAGATTTCAAGTAAAAAGAAATAAAAACATTTATTTGGCCATCAAGCAAAATAGCTAAAACAAAAGGCTTTTACAGTATTTGGATTCCAAATAACACAAAAGGAAAAATGCATGTGGCAACCCTGGATGATGGGGGGGGGAGGGAAGCCACTTGTACGGCGGCAGTATAACGTAGCTTCTGCAGCCTCTCATCCCTGATACCCTGTAAAAATCGAATCGCCCAATCAGGGCAGTACCCAGAAAATTTTATATACCCCCGCACTAGAATTAAAATGAAGAGAGCCTCCCCCTCCCCGGCTCAACAAAATAATAAAAGAAAAGAAAATCCCATTCGCCACAATTAAAAAATACCTTACCCACAGAAACAATTGCAAGTAAAATAAGTGGAATTGCAAATTAAAAAAAAAATTTAAAGCAAATCCATGTTAAACTGAATTTTATTAAACACACTTCTTTCTGTCGAGCGTAAAAGGTCTATGCTTCACGACTGTGAGGCAGAGGATGGCGCTTTGAATTTCTTTTTTAATACCGTTAAGCTTGTTTTTTTTAACAAAACTAGTTTAATTTGTTTACCACTTTTTTTAAAATTAACAATCAGCACGATTTATTTTGCGAATACATGTTCAACAATTTAACACTGCTCCTGAAGCTGATACAACGTTTCGAAATAATGTACCATTTTATCGTGTTGGGCTTACAATTTTGTTGTTAGTTAACAAACAAATTTTTACTACTAGCCTAAAATACTTACCTGTTTTATATAAATGCTTTACAATTTGGAAATGCTACCCGTCCCAAACATGAAATTCTCACTCTCTCTGGTCCTTGCAATGGCGCTCCCCGAGGCACCCGACCGCCGATAGGTGGCGCCCCCTTCCCGCTAACCATCACAGTTTGTTTGGGACGCGACAGGATTCGGTCGCAACCGCTACGTTCACATCATGAATTCAGCGAAAAGACCCCAGAAAAGGGCTTCGTGCCCAGGTAACGGGACCAAAAGGTGCGGTAGGACTTTATGCTCCAAGGATCCGCACGATCTGTGCCGCCGATGCAGATTCTGTGATTTTCAAAACTGTAAATGTGGTGATGTGTGTCTGGTGCTTGAGCCTAGCGTCGTGGCCGCCATTTTGGATACATGGACGGAGTCAGACAAAAGACGCGATCGCAGAAAAAGGGCCAGAGATCAGGCGCTTCTGGAAGGACATTCCTCGGCAGACAACGATCTAGACATTTATATGGAGTCGGGGGACGAATCGGTTACGTCGCTCGCCGATCCTTTGCCAGTTGGGGCGGAGGCTGCCTTTGTTCACCAACAGCCAGTACCGACCGGACAGGGCGGACACCAGCCGGACATCGCGGTCATGGTAGCGAAGATGGTGGCTGCGGAATTAAACAAGGTCGACCGCTTACGCAGGCAGGACGAGAGGGCGGCGGAGAAGAAAAGGGAACTCGCTACAGCACAAGTTCTTCAGACGTTTGAACGATATTTCGGCCCGCCGGACGCCCCGCGCCTCCCGGCGGTCGGGCGGTCGGCCCCGCCAGTCACGACGGATACGGACACGACCGGTCAAGGGGACGGACATGCATCTTTCACGCCGCCGGGCACCCCAGGCCAAAATTGCAGGTTAGGATTAGATAAAGATATTGATAGTACGTCCCCTAAGCGTAGACGAGTAGATGATGCCGATTACAACACGGGTTCGGGCGGCTCGGGCCTCGCTCGTCAGCCGCCTTCCCAGCAGTTGTTGGGGCCGGCCCGGACAATGTCCGGGGTGGTGCCACTGCGGTCATCAACGGACAATAGTAGCCTGTCCGCCCAAAGGGGCGGGGACGGCACTTGGTCCGGGAACGCTTCGAGGCCGAGCGGACACGCAGGTTCGAACGGGCACCCGGGGACTGTCCGGGGGACACCCGCGGACACGGGGACAGCCCACGGACACGGACAGGCCCCTTGGGGACTGCCGGACACATGGGATAGACAATGGGCAACTTATGGGGGACAGTGGACACGGCCAAACTTGCCATTAGGACGGACCGGACAGGGTTGGACGCCGTCACAACAGGTGATGCCCCCCCCCCTCCCCAACCAGTGTCGACGTTACAGCCGCCGTTAAGTGCTTCAATACCAGTGTCTTTTAGCTCCCCGACAGCGGACAATCCGCAGTTTGGACCTACGGCACAGTTTAGTGGTGTGTACGACGACTACCAGGGACATGTGTTGCTGGCCGGGCGAGACCCACCTCTCCAACAGCCCCCGGTAGCCCCTCCGCTAGACGGGAGCGGCGAACAGAAGGAGTCTGAGCAAACCCAGGAAGCTATAGAGTGGAAGTGGGTGGTCGACGAGCTGTACGACGCTCTCCCAAGCGTATTTTGCCCGAAAGTTGTGGCTCCCCAAACCCCAGATGGGGAGCCACCGGCGACATCGTATGCTAATGTGGATAGGATAGTGAAACCGCAGCTGAACCTGCCGCAATCGCAAGTGTTGTTTCGGCAGTTGCTAGTTAATGGCGGTGTGCTTAGGGAAAAAGGGAAGGTCCTCTCCGCGATTGCCCCCCCCCCCCCTCCGGACCTTACCAAGGGCAATTTCTTCTTTTCGGTAGGAAATGCGGGCGCGCCGAAAGTAACGAGATACCGTACCTATGAGGAAACGGAATATGTACAACCAGAAGTGAAGATGGATATGGAGTCGTCTTTGGCTAGGCCCCTCCACGTTAGGATTGCGACGGCACAGTATGAGGAAGAGGAACGAGTGCTTCGTGCGAGCTTACGGGCTACATCGACAGCGGATATGGCTTACGCGGCGGCGACGGCCAGACTAAAGGAATTCCTTGCGGCGGAGCCAGATGATCGGGACTTGGCGTCTATAGACAGTGCTATTAAGTTATTGAGGAAGGGTTCGGAATTCCATATGGATGCCGTCAATTGGGGCACGAGAGCGCTCTTTAATTCAGTGCTTCACAGGCGGGACGCGTACTTAGAAGGCGCACAGGCAGGTGTCTGCAAAGATACACTTAAGAACTTGAGACTACTTCCGGTGCATAAGTCCCAGTGGCTCTTTAACGGGCAGTTGCTTTCCTTGGCGCCGGATCTGAGAGACAAGGTCAAGCCCCCCCACTCGAACAGGGCGCGTGGCGGACCGTCGAGGGATACGGGACCAGCAAGGCAGCCATTTCGGGACGCCCCCCACCAAGGGGATCCTACTCAAGGCCCACCCTTTCACAGGGCCAACATCGTCAGTCGACTAACCAAGCGAAACCTACCAGAGGCAGGGGAATCATGGGCCGAGGGGGCCTTCCCCGTAGAGGGAGCGGTCGCCGACCCTCGAATGCTAGACGTTGACCTGATCCTGGCGCGCCCGGCCCCAGACCTACACCACCAGGTGGGGGGCAGGGTAATGCGCCACCTCGGAACCTGGAAGGCGATAACGTCGGACAAGTTTGTGCTGGCCGTAGTAGCCGGGGGTTATACCCCAAACTTTACTTCGGCCCCACCGCTTTCTCTAAAACCGCCACATTGGCTCCAGAACGGGGTGGACCCACCGGAATTTGTAGCCGAGATCCGGAAATTGGTGTAGAAAGGGGCGCTACAAGAGTCGCCGCCGGACACCCCAGGGTTCTACAGCCCGGCGAGGGTGATCCCGAAGAGAGGCGGAGGATCGCGATTGGTGTTCAACCTGAGGCACCTGAACGAGTTCATTGCAAGCGAACACTTCCAAATGGAAACGTTGGCGTCCATCCGGGAGGCCATCCAACCGGGGGAATACACCACATCCATCGACCTGGAGGATGCATACCTGCATATACCCCTGCACCCGCGAGTGTACCACCTCTTCAGACTGGTCTGCCTAGGGAAGGTCTACCATTTTGTAGCCCTTCCCTTTGGCTTGTGCACGGCGCCGCACGTTTTCACGGTGGTAATGAAACCAGTTCTAGCGGCCCTGCACAGGGGGCTGATAAACGCACACGCATATTTGGACGATTGGCTGCTTCGGCATGCAAACAAAGTGCGCCTGGCGTCGGACACTTTGAAGTGCGTCGGTCTTCTGAGACGTTTGGGCCTGGGAGTGAACGCGAAGAAATCGAGTTTCTCCGGATCAGTGCTTCCAATTCCTGGGTGCGTGGTTCAACACAAGGGACTTTCTGGTGAGGCCGTCGGACGCAAGAATTCACCAGGTGGTACAAGCGACGTCCGACCTGTTGAAGCGGAGGACAATGACAGCCCGGGAGCTTTCGGGGACGATCGGGAGACTGGACTCGTGCGCGAACCTCACACCCATGGGGGCATGGCGAGTGAGACCTCTACACTGGATGAGGAAGGTGGAGTGGTTCCCCAGGTACTCGTGGGAGGACCTGGTCCCGTTGGTCAGGGCGCCGATCAAGGAGATAGCGTGGTGGACCGACCGGCGCAACCTGAGGCAAGGGGTCCCCATCCATACCGGGGCGTCAGACTGGCTTCTCATCACGGACGCGTCCTCCTCGGGGTGGGGCGCGACGGTGGGGGAAGAACAGTCGGCCGGGGTATGGGGAGAAGTGGAGAAGACTCTCCACATCAATGTTCTGGAGCTCAGGGAGGTGTACCTGGCACTGTGCACCTGGACACATCTGTTCCGGAGAACTACTGTGACAGTGTTGTCCGACAACACCTCAGCAGTATCTTACCTGCGGAGGGGAGGAGGAACACGGTCATCGTCCTTATACCAGGAGGTAGGGCGGATCTTCGAACTTTGTGTGGCATTCGGGATTACCCTGCAACCACGACACATTGCGGGGAGACTCAATGTCCTAGCGGACGAATTGTCCAGGAATGGGCTGATACCAACGACAGAGTGGCGGCTACACCCGGGAGTGTGCCAAGATCTGTTCCAGATGTGGGGCACCCCGACGCTGGACCTGTTTGCGACCAGGTTGAACACCCAACTCCCGTTGTTCGTGTCCCCCTACCCGGACGTGGAGGCATTGGCGACGGACGGTCTGAGCATGTCATGGGACAGCCTGTATGCCTACCTATTCCCACGATTCAAGTTGCTCCACCAGGTGCTCAACAAAGTTCGCTTGTCGACGGGCAGCTACATCCTGATAGCGCCGTGGTGGGAGGCAGCGCCGTGGTTCGTGGAGTTATGGACCTTGAAGAAAGGGAACCCCGTGAAGTTGCCGGACCTTCCAGACATCCTCACCCAACACAACGGGGAGACGCCGCACCCGAACCCCAGGGCCCTGCATCTACACGCCTGGAGGTTGTAAAGGGGGCATTGTGCAGAGCAGGATTTTCTAAGGCCGTGACGCGGGTCATGGTAGAAAACATACGTGACTCATCGAAATCAGTGTATGAGGGTAAGTGGAAGGGGTGGGTTGAGTGGTGCCAACGCCATGGGATCAACGAGCTGGACCCCTCGCCACAGAACCTGTGTGAATTCTTGAACTCACTATTCGACCAGGGCTTGGCTCCCAGTACCATAAAGGGGTACAGGGCAGCGTTTAATTCTGTGTTGTCTATTTCCGGCAACAAGTCGGTGGTTGACAGCCCCGCCGTATCCCGAATAGTGCAATCGTTTAGTGTCTTACGGCCCAGGGCGCGTACCTTCTATCCGAAGTGGGACCTCCCGGAGGTGCTTCAGTACCTAGCGTCCACGCCCTTCGAGCCGCTTCATGAAGCCACTTTCGAAAATCTGTCAAGGAAGACGGTTTTCCTCCTGGCCCTAGCAACAGCATCGAGGCAGAGTGAACTCGCGGCGTTGGCTAGGGGAAAGGAGTTTTTGAGAGCCACTAGTGATTGGTCGCGAGTGTCGTTCTTACCCAATCCGGAGTTCAGGGCAAAGAACCAAAGCCCCGAGAGTGCACCAGATCCTATAGTCGTCACCGCTCTAGGTCACACGCTAGAGCGAGGGTGCCCAGACAGGCTTCACTGCCCAGTACGGGCGCTGCGATTCTACCTATCCAGGACGAAACCGTTCGTCGAGGATGAACGGCCCAAAAAGGAGGGGAACAGCAGGCCATGGACCCCTCTCTTCGTGAAACTGTCCTCTGAGGGAGAGAGGCCTACTCACGAGCCGATCTCGCCGGGAGGCATTGCAAGGTGGATCTGCAAAGTGATTGAGGGTGTAAGGAAGGAAGGTGCACCGGAGGACTCGTCCAAGACGAATGCTCACGAGGTCAGGGCGATGGCAACGTCCTGGGCATTTGCAACGGGGACGCCGCTGTCCGAGGTCCTGGATGCGGGGAGGTGGAAGCATCGCAATACTTTCATCGCCCACTACCTCAGGGGTGTGGACCTGTCACACAGACGGAACAGAGATGTCGCCTTCATTGCGGCGGGTAAAGTAGCACGGAGTTAGTGAGGTAAGGGGTCTTATATACGTAGCTGGGACGACAGCGTTGTTGTAATCCTTGATTGTCAGGTTTATGGACTTGGGATATAGGGTTCGGTCTTGCAAAGGCGAGGGTTCGACGCCTACTGTTAGTAGGACAAAGTCGGCATTTATATAAAACAGGTAAGTATTTTAGGCTAGTAGTAAAAACGGGGTTTTACCCTTAAAAGGAGTTTTTACTTAGCCTAAAATACTTACCTGTGGGAACCCACCCTCCTCCCGCGTCGAACCGTCGAGTACGGGGAGACAAACTGTGATGGTTAGCGGGAAGGGGGCGCCACCTATCGGCGGTCGGGTGCCTCGGGGAGCGCCATTGCAAGGACAAGATAGAGTGAGAATTTCATGTTTGGGACGGGTAGCATTTCCAAATTGTAAAGCATTTATATAAAACAGGTAAGTATTTTAGGCTAAGTAAAAACTACTTTTAGGGGTAAAACCCCGTTTTAAACGTAATCGTTAAATGCTTCCAAACTGTATGGGTTGTACATAAACAGGCCATTTTCACGTCGCTTAGGCCTACAGGAACTAGAAAGAATGCTTTTTCATTTGAAACCTTAACCTTTCTACGCTACATTGTTCTCTAGAACTGAACTTAGCACGAGTTTTTTAAACAAAAATCAACGCTATAGTCCACTATAAAGGCCTCGTCGCGTTTCGTGCTCTTCGGCCCAGTAGGCAAAACCCCCGCACGTGTGGGGGCTGTAGAGGTGCTGGCTACGGCCCTGCGACCAATGTACATACTGAATTACCAACTATCCAGTATTCACATCTAATCGTCACACCACTTGCTGCACAAAAGGCCTAGTAACGTTATCCGACAGGAGTTCCCAGTTTACAGTACTGTATTTATCGTAATTGGCTGAGTTTAATTACCAATTTAGTAACCTTGGTTAATGCTGCATGTTATCCTTCAGCTGTACTGGCACTGCACGCAAAGTTGTGAGTCATGTGACCTGATGTTCCCAGGGCATGCACTATTGTATGATGTGTAGTATATACTGTTGTACTGGTTGGTCCGTACACTTGGACGTGACAGTAGTTAGGTGCATACAGCCTGATACGTATCATTTGATACAGTTTGTTCTTTTTGTATTCGCTTCGTTTGATACCACTCGTTCTTTTTGTATTTCGTAACGACATGTCACGCATGAACCTACTTCAACGTATCAATATTATTAAATGGTATTACCAAAACGATATGATATCAGACGTGTTGGTGAGGTGGTAGGCTACGTATCTAAAGTCACATCCACGCACATTTGTTGGAGAAATTTGAAACCACAGGTTCAGTGTAAAATCAACATAAGGGCCATTCTGGCCCTAACGAACGGCACGAACGATTGAAAATGCCGCCGAGATTCACCATGCGTTGCTTGATGAACCAACGACGTCCCAGCGTCAGTTGGAACGGCAAACGGGTGTGTCACTGCCTTCAGTTAATAGGCTGAATAAGGACGTAGGCTTGAAGGTGTACCGTCCACGGCGTATCAACGCCTTAAACGAAGATGATCCTGATCGACGCATTCAGTTCTGTGAGGATTCCTAGATACGTGGAACGTGGAACGTGGAACAGATATTAAACTCCGATGAAGCCAAGTTTCATCTGAATGGCAGAGTTAAAATTCAAATACTGTAAATGCATTTATTTTAGCTATTTTATTTGAAGACCAAATAAATGCTTTGTTTCTTTCTATTTGAAATAATAATAAAAAATGCACATATTGTTTGTTTTAATGGCCTCCCCCCCAACCCCCACCAACCAGGGTAGGCACATGCGTTTGTTCCTTTTGCGTTTTTATTTGGAATCCAAATACCGTAAAAGCCTTTATTTTAGCTATTTTGCTTTATGGCCAAATAAATATTTTTTTCCCTTACTTGAAATCTAATTATGGGCTTTTATTGTTTGTTTTGGTCTTCCCCCTCCCACTGTAAAGGCATGAGGCCTAAAATTCCTGTCGATTGGTTAGGAGACCCGACACCAACCATCAACAACTCGGGGACATTTTTTTTTCTTAGCGCCGAAAAACGCTAGGCCTAATTTTCACTCCCAAGTTTAAAAATTCGTATCTCCCAAGAAAATGGACTTCATCGACTCTGGTTTGCAACTCTTAATAAACCTGAACTTTATCTAACATCCTGTGAAAACAGAACTTGAAATTTTACCATACTTTGGTCTACAGCTTCATTTGAAAAAGTGCTCAAACTGAGCGCCGACGCACGCAATCTCCGTCGCCATTTTCTACAAACCTGTAAATATTTATTTGTATTTCTCGAATTTATTTCTAGGCATAAAGC